>VDFB02140753.1:0-16464 GCA_007258455.2 Sequoia sempervirens | reverse complement strand
CGTCCTTCCAACCTCCAGGTTCCATATCCCTCGTAGTCGTTTTTGAAATTTGAATTCACCAACTTTTGGGTTATCGTACAAGCATTTATTAAGGGCATTTAATGCTCTTGAAATATATAAATAGGTTAGTTTGACCTGTCATTTTCATATTTCAAGTTAGCCAAAGCAATCACAGCTGATCTAGGAGCCTCATCGCCAACAACCTTCCCACCATTTCTCTCAGATTTAGCAACTTCATTCACCAGGTTCTTGTGGCAAGTTGGCCATCCACCCTCCTGTTATGCTTTTTGGTGATTATGTGTTCAAGTAATGGATGAAAAGGGATAAAAATGCATTCATTCAATAGAGGAAAAATGAGGGTTATAAATCCCATATGATAAAATTTTAATAAAACCATCAGATCACCCTTGAATCGACTTTGGAACTTCACTGCTTCAGCGCCATTCTTCACGTAGAGCGCTAGCGCCCTCAGGGCTCGAGACTCCCCTTTTCCATCAATAAAGAATCAAACTAAAAAAAACCCCAATATGGCAAGATGCCTTCTTGGTTCCGCAATCCTAGAGCGCACTTACCGGTTCATTGTTTGGACTTAACAAAAATTGAACTCCCTACTTTTGTCCATGCTTTCCGGACCTACTTCCGCAGGATTCCATCCCCAAGACACCATCCATCTTCTGTTGTTTCAAATAGCATCTTGGTTTCATATGCCCGATCCCCAGGATCCACCCTTCAGTCTGTCACCTGAGTTAGAAGATAAAACTCCCACATCCTTAGTGCTTTCTGGGTCCTGATCTATGGACTTCCATCCACAGACTTCTATTGTAACATTATCATTTCACACGGCTATCAGATGGCTGCTTTCCAACCTCTGGGTCCTAAATTTCCCAATGTTGTGTGAACAAAATGATAAAGCCTAAGTGTCCCAACCTTTTCCTGATCCACTCCACTGAACTTCCATCGTCGGGACTTCATCCCATCTCAGCCATTGCAAAAAGAAAATCAGGCCCATCCTTCCAACCTCTAAGGCTTAGTACCTCAATTTTCGATAGAACTCACAATGAAGAAAATATGGAAGAAAATTTTAAATCCTAGTCTAGTCCACCAGGTTGCTCCCATTGGACTTACGCTCACTACTTACCATTTCAAAACGACAATCCTCAAGCGGCTTCTCGTCTCCTTTGGCCCGAACACTTAAACAATCAAGGAGTATTTCCAACTGTCTTTCAAGCTCACGGGTCCCATGTTCCAAAACTCTGTTCCTGGAATGTCATTTCCCTAGAGTCATTTCAAATGGCAAACTCTGGGCAGCTTTCCCTCTTCTTGACTTTGGATGCCCCAATGATGGTCTAAATGCCTTCCAATCTGGAAATAAACTTTGACCCACATGTTCAAATTGGACCCTCTCCTCCATGGACTTTTCAAATCACCTAAATTTAAAGGCAGAAGAAATCATACATATTTCCTTGCCATGTTCGCCCTTCAAAACAACATTCTGGCTAGGGAAGTCTGGCCCCTGGGACCCGGACCGTCCAAATTCCCTTCAGTAAACTGCTAATGACCATTTAGAATAAATGTTAGATTTCTTGATTGTTGCATTGTCCAATCTAACACCATTTGCAGGGATTTGACTAACCTTTTGTGTTTGCATGCTTGATTATGCTCACCTTACCTCTATTTATAGAATATATGGAATCAAGTGCAAGACCCTCAAGGGAAGTTGGAGAGAATGACAAAGGGAAGAAAACAAGAAAATCTCCTAGTAGAAAGGAAGATAAAGACCAAATGAAATACCAGTTCCAGGGGGAACCGTTGCAATCTAAGGTCACCACTGATTGGAAGGAAGTATATGACACCAATATGGGGCACGTGGAAATTGAAGAATTTACGTAGATTTAGAATCAACCCTAAGACAAAGAATTTTAGATTGATCAAAGGCAGTGGGATAGCCAAAGTTGTAGGTTTTCCTCCCACTCTTGTCACCCCCAAACTAGTAATGACTTGCAGGGAGGCATACCAATCGAAAACTAGAACAATCATGGAGAAAGATGGAAACATGTTGGTAGACATGTCGAGCAAAGCAATAATGAAGAACTTCCATATCCCTACCATTGGGGAGATTGAATTTCCAACCATAAAGGAGTGCAAGGAAATGTGGGACGAGGACCCAATTAGATGTAAGAAAATTATAAATCAATATTGGCTCAAGGAGAAGAGGGGTAGCGCTGCAAAAGTTCCTTAGGAGCTCTTTCACAGTGATTTCTATGAAGAATACCATGATCTAGTAACCCCGCTAAGTAGAGTAATGGGCCTTCCTACTGCTGCATACTTTCAAGGATGGATGGTATACTTTGTTGAGAAAATTCTTCACGAAAAAGAGGATGATACCACAGAGACCACATTTTACTGGGGAGGGATAATAAGCATTTGTTTTCATGAGCAATTCATGAACGTCAAGAAGACCTCCAAGTTTTAAATGCCATCCTACCTGGTCTATTCATTTGTTGAATGAAGGCAATATGGTGGCTTGTTCAGGGCTTCGAATGAAGAATGAGGCAGGGAGCCGAAAGTCTATGATAGGTACCCTTAGTTGCAGTACAAGAACTACAAGAAGGACTATTGTAGGGTTAATGACACTTTCATAGGTCATATCATCAAATTGATTGGGGGTGACTTTGAGAGGAAAATCTCTCACAGTGCTAATGCCTTCCTAAAAAAATATGCTTTCTTATTCATTCAATACCCAAAGTTTACATACATTCGTGCTTGGGGCTTCTCAGAAAGACTGAACAAGCTACCTCGATATCCCAATGACTAGATAATATTGCCGAGCTTTGGCTGCAACTATTGGTGCAAAAATGAGGTGTTTTCTTTAGCTTAATGCTCAGAAAACTTTAATATTGTTGATCTAAGTAGCCTTTTTGTTATATTCTTTGTGGGTGATTATCTTGATTAATTCATTTTACTGTTGTAGAATGAAGAAAGAAGTTGATAGAAGAACTAGACAGGATATTAGAAAGATCACACAAGATATATCATGGAGAAACCCTTTCGGGAAAAAAATCCACCAAGAATTATTCTATTATTCAATCTCTGAAATACAATAGCTCCAATTCTTGCTTGAGAATGCTTCTTCTATCTTTACCAATCTTCTTCACACCTGCAATAACAATTTTGAAAACTCTATTCAACTTGAATGAGATATAGAGACAATATGCAACCTTGTAATCTCCAAATGGTGATAATTATAATGCACAAGCTCAAGCCCTTGAAAAGGTACACTATATTCCTTCAAGTAGAGTTATTCAATGAAGACTAAAGCAACATAATTTCATGCATTTGGGTGTCCCAAATCAAGCTACAATTTCTCCTTCACTGGGTGATAATTCCAAAGCTCTTCCTCAAAGTTGTGCCCATCAAAGGTCCCACTTAACTAAGTCTTCAAAAATATTCATCATGCATGAGACGGCCATCCCTTGTTAATCGGAGAGTCCATGTTATCTTTCATAAAACTCAAATGTTATTAGCCATGCATTAAAAATTAACTAAAGCACTACATGCAACTCAAAAATAACTAACATGTATGAAACATGCACTTTGCATGCAACTAAAAATAACTGAACCGAACTAAACTGAACTAAACTAAATTGATTCTGAACTAAATTGAACTGAACTTAACTTAACTTAACTAAACTGATCTGAACTTAACTTAAATGAACTTCAAGCATGCAAACATCAAATCCTAACTCCTAGGATCTTTTCATGCATTCAGAAGTGTTAACTGTTACTCCGTATAGTTAACTGAACACAAGGTGAGTTTCACCTTACCATGTGAGTTTCCCATGTGTCCCTATTATTTAGGAATAACTACAAATGTCAATTTCTATGATTTCTATTTCCCATCCAAATAATTAATCTCATCCTAATCTTAGTGTTGTTAAACATTCCAAGAATCTAGGAGATACATGAAATAATTAATGTTTAGGATTTCACCAAATGGCATCCTATTTCCAACATTCTCCTGACTTGACATTATACATTGCACTATTCTAAAAACAATGAATAATAAAACAAGTACAAGACCTAAGGTCAATGGCCTCTCTTGCAACCAACTAATCAAACCATGCTAACTTCAAATGCAACTTGCATAATCATGAAGCTTCCAAGCAAATGATTAAAACCAAGAGAACTTATCTGTATGGTTTCATAAGATAATCTATAACATTAATTAAAGTGTTAAATTTTTCAATTAATACCTTCCCATTATCAACCAAACCATTACCTTTCCCAAGCCTCTGTAATCAAACCACCTCTTTAGAGGCATGCTAAACCACCAAGTGTGTTGAATTCACATTCAACCAAGGTGTAGACTCCTCAAGATTTTCTCGTTGAAAAAATTTTTTCTTACAAGTAACCATTCCAACAAAAGTCTCTCTTACCATAAGAGACCTGTTTCCCAACGTATTTCTCCAAGTATCCATGAGGGACCTCAGAACCAACCAATCCATGCCAAACTCCAAATGCAACACAACACTTTCTCTTGAAGTAATCAAGCAAAATGATTAATGTACCCAAAACTTAAGAGAAACACACAAGATCAATGCCAAAGCTCCAATCAAGAATCAGGAACATGAACATGGCATCCATGATCTAACCATCTCCTCTTAGGAGATCACATGCATCATAAAATACTTATACATCCTAGTCTCAAGAGAACCATGTAATATGCCAAACTCTAAATGCATATCAAGAGTAAACCATGACATCCATAACAAATATACTCTAAACCAAGAAACCATATCTCTAATCACATGGAGATAAACTTACCAATGATGCATCCAAGTCACTGCCAACAACTCCCACTGAAACATGATACCGAGTCACACATGGCATCGTGACTACCATCCTCTCTACGAAGATTACTCTGAAACATGAAGCAAAGAGTTATCACAAACAATATTAGCTGAAATAACCAATGCATCATTACTATTATCTGAGGACTCCTCTGTAGAAGAATCAGAACTCTCTTTCTTGTTCTTACAATCCTTCTTCACATGTCCCGGTTTCCCATAGTTCCAACACTTTACCTTACTTCGTCCTTCTGACTTACCCTTCCCTTCCTTGTTTCCCTTAGGCTCCTTTTTCTTAGGTCTACCTTTTACAAACAAGGCATCTTGGATTTCCTCCTTAGATTTCCTCCTCATCTCCTCTGATAGGAGAGTAGGAATAATGTTGTCCATCTTTGGATCTGCACCATTTCCACTAATTGCAACAATTAGATTTTCCCAAGAATTTGGTAAAGAACAAAGCAATAAAATGCACTTATCCTCATCCTCAAGCTTTACATCTACAGATGCTAACTGACTAAGAATTAAATTGAAAGCATTTAAATGTTGTGCTACTAAATCACCATCTTTCATTTTCAATGAATATAATTTCCTTTTCAGATACAACTTATTGGTGAGACTCTTAGTTTGATAAATATCCCCTATTCTTTTCCATAATTTATATGCACTAGTTTCCATTGAAACATTCAAAAGAACAGCATCAGCAAGACATAACCTTATTGTTCCTCTTGCCTTCTTATCTAACTTAGCCCAATCTTCATCTGAAATAGTTGTAGGTGTCTTTATCTCATTATTAACCGCTAACCACTGATCTCTTTCTTCAAGAAGATCTTCCATTTTTAATTTCCACATTTCATAGTTAGAACCATTGAACCTTTCAATCTCTAACCTTGAATTCATTGTAACAAAACTTAATTCCAAAATCAGCAAATAACAAAAATAATAAAAGCCCCTCGCTAAGCCAAATACCTCCAATCTTTTCTAGCAAACTCCCAAATTTTATAAATTAAATGTTGAAAAATGAGGTGTTTTCTTAGCTTAATGCCTCAGAAAACTTTAATATTTTTGATCTAAGTGTCTTTTTTGTTACATATATTCTTTGTGGGTGATTATCTTGATTAATTCATTTTATTGTTGTAGAAATGTAGAGAGAATTATTTAGAAGAACTAGACAGATAATAGAAGGATCACACAAGATATACCATGGAGAAACCCTCTTTGGGAAAAAACTCCACCAAGAATTATTCTATTATTCAAACTCGAACTGGCTACAATAGTCTAATTCTGCTTGAGAATGCTTCTTCGCCTTTACCAATCTTCTTCACATTCTATTATTCAAACTCTGAACTACAATAGCTCCAATTCTTGCTTGAGAATGCTTCTCTTCGTCTTTTACCAATCTTCTTCACACCTGTAATAACAATTATGAAAACTCTATTCACCTTGAATGAGGATATAGAGACAATATGCAACCTTGTAAACTCAACATGAGTTACAATTACAATGCACAAGCCCTATCCCTAAAAGGTACACCATATCTCATGCAAATAGGGTTATCTCATGAAGAACAATGCTAAAACATGTGCTTCATCCATTTGGGTGTCCTAAACTGAAGCTACAACTCAACCTTCATTCTGTTTGATAATTCCAAAGCTCTTCCTCAAAGTTGGCGCCCATCAAAGGTCCTACTTAACTGAGTCTTCAAAAATATCTTATCATGCATTAGAGGTAAATCCAATAAAGCATCTTGGGTGCCCAAGTTGGCTCCAAGTGCTTTATAGTTAACTGAAACATTTACTCAACACCATTCCCAAAGAATGGTCATCCCTTGTTAACTGGAGGTAGTCCCTGTTATCTGTCATACAACTCAATATTATTAGCCATGCATTACAAGTTAACTGAAGCTAACTACATGCAACTCAAAATAACCAACATGCATGAAACATGCACTTGCATGCAACTAAAGATAACTGAACCGAACTAAACTAAACTGAACTAAACTAAACTGAACTAAACTAAACTAAACTGATTCTGAACTGAACTGAACTTAACTTAACTTAACTAATCTGAACTTTCGAACTTTAACTAAACTTCAAGCATGCAAACATTGGCATCCCAACTCCTAGATATTTTCATGTATTCAAGTGTTAACTGCTAATTGTGATAGTTAACTTTAACACAAGGTGAGTTTCACCTACCATGTGTGCACCTCCACACGTCTTGGCTATTTAGAATAACTACAAATGTCACTCCCCCATGATTTATTTCATCCAAATACTAATTCATCCTAATCTTAGTGTTGTTGGAACATTCCAAGAATCTAGGAGATACATGAAATAATTAATGTTTAGGATTTTCTATTAAATGGCATCCTATTTCAACAGCAACATGTGCACACCCTCTTGAGAAACAAACATCTAACAGGGGTTTCCTACCCCCTTTCTTTTAGCCAAGGGATGTATGAGCTCCATACCTCGCAATGTGTAGGTAATTCAAAAAAGAGTTGATTGAGTACCATTTTAGACTTCACACCACATGCCCATGGATGGATCCTTATGGACATGTAAGGAAGGAACTTGGACCTGAGTATTCATATTTGTACAGTGTTGAGGATTTATGGGAAAACTGCCAAGATGACAAAGAGGTGCGGATGAGGCATTATATGCGGATGACCACATACTTTGCAAAGAGGGTAAATCTATTCCTTGTGCCTGATCAAGTGGAAGAAGATGAGAGCACCATCGTGGATCCTCAATACAACATAGTTGCTAGCTTGTTACTGCCATTGATAGATTAGAATGAGCAAGAGGTTGATGACCTCGACATTATAACCAAGCCTGTCAAGGCTCGTACAAGAGAATGGGTTAATGGGAAAGTCTCCTAATTGAAGCAACAAGGGGGCTTCCTCACCTATGAGGGGCTCACAACTAAGCCTAATGATGAAGTAGCTATAGCCTCAATAGGACAGACCTCAAAATCCCCTCCACTCACATAGTCAAGGAAAAGGAAGGAGACTGAGAAGCAACAACCTAATCCTAAGGTATATGCAAGAAAAGCCTTAGAAGGTGAGCCTTCCAAGAGACATAAGAAATCGAGCAGTGTCACTGAGATGCCTATTATACAAGAGGATCAACTCCATGAGGGAGAAGATATGGAGGTTGATCAACCCAAGTCCCCACCAGCCACCTCCACTACTGTTTCTCTTTCACTAACTTCTCAAGCCATGGTGGCTACCTCCCCACCTATGGTGGACATCTCTGTTCACCTTGCCACTTCTTCGCCAACTGGACCCATCATGGTGGTTGATTCTTCTTCGGCCACTACCTCTCCACTTTCTTTTGCTTTGATGTTTCCAACCATGTCCTTAGCCACAACAACAATTGCTATACTGACACTCTCCCTTATAGAAGCATTCTCACGGCACATGTAGAATGTCCCCTTTGATATTTTTGAAGTGATTTTGAATCCAACCATACAAGCTTCCCTAACCTAGGTTCTTGCCAGCGTTCCCATTTCAAAGCCTCCAACTGAACCACTCAAGATGAAAGCCACAATGGAAATATCAGAGGAATGGGAACAAAAAGAAAGAGAAGCCACAAAGGCATTGGAGGAAGAAGCGGATGACTACCATGAGCATCCAAAACATCAGCATATACAAATTGATAAGGTAGTCCATGAGGGAGAGGAGACAGAGTCTTTTGAGAGCAATGAAGAAGGAAGTGTCGATACTAAAATTGTACAAACATTTGATGTTGATTTTGAGGAGGAGTTGGCCCGACAATTGAAGGAATTTGGGGAGGAAGTGGAAATACCAACTTCCAAAGAAGAAGGGCCAAAAGATGACAAAGTGGAAGAAAAAATTGAATTTCCAGCCGGTAAACAGGAAGGCCCTAAGCATGACGAAGAGATTCCTCTCTTAGAAAGGCAGGAAGAACAAGAAAAGGAAAAACATGAAGACGTGTCACCTCCACATGAGGAAAAGAGAATAAATAAGAGGACAAGCCTAAAGAAGAGACTGAAACCTACAAGGATCTGGAGACTGAGCAGCCCGAAGGGCATGAGCATAAATATGAAAAGGAAGAAAGAGATATTGAAAGGGAGGATAGCCCTATCAAATGCTTGCCTACTAAATCCCCCATCAAACACATGGTATTCATCTAGGACTATGATGAGGAAAAATAAGATAGAAGGGAAGAGGATGAAACTCCCAAGGATAAGGAGATTGAAATCAAGAAATATAGAGAGAAGGGTGATCAAGAATCACCTAAAGAAAATTCATCAATGCTCGACTAGCTAGAAAGGGAACTTGAGAGGAAAAATCCTGCCCCAAAGGATCCAAGAACAAGATTGGAGGCCATATTGGCCCGAGCTCAAATCAACACTAAAAAGGAGAAAAATCCTAAAATTAGATCAAAGGTGACAATGGATGCCTCTGGATCCAAAACAATGCAAGTAGCTACGCCAGTGGTGGGAGAAGAAGGAATCAGCTATAACATCTCCACCATCAACTTGGGAACTGCTTCAAGGGAGAAAAAGGTGGATCATCTTTAGGAGTCTATAGCCATAGTGGTGCACTTGATCAAACAAGATAAGATCTCCAAGGATGAGCTCAAGGTACAAGTGGCTCATTTGACAACCTACATTCAGTAGTGGTCATCAATGGAGGAACGGCCTACCCCGTCTTCGTCTTTGCCACACTTGTTTTCCAAAGAAAAAATAGAGAAGCTCGAGAAAAGAAAGAACTTGGACAGGACCACAAAAAACTGGTTCTGACAGGTCTTGTAGTTGGAAACATGGGCATCAGTTGTGTTGTTAGGAAAACAAAAAATTTCTTGTATGTATAAAAGTCTCTTGAGGGCACAAGGAAACTCTGCACTGACTTCCTAAGGAGGTATGAGTCTACTTACCCGAAGATTGAGGCTATCCTCAAATGGTCGAGCGAGACTTAGGAAAAAGAGCTTGCATTCAAGAGGGATTATCATTGGCTAATGGATGTGTGGAAGTAGGATTTTGAAAACCAAAAGGAAAGGTTGGGGAAAGTGCTTGACAAGATGGATCTAGATATCAATTGGGCCAAGGACGTTTGGGTAGATTGCAGTCAATCTTTGAAGCTAATGATATGCATGTTGTCCAAGTTGATCCAGAAAAGATAAAGCCTCATTTCCAGAAGAAGATGGAGGATGGGATGTCGAATGATATCACTACTGACTTCATGAGTTTTTTGGCCTAAGCCTTCACCCAATCTGAGTTATTCAAAGATCACGCTACCAAGTATGATGAGGATTGGGAAAAGCTCACCGGCAGATCCAAGGAGTGGAGTTTCCAAATGTTATGATCTAAAATTTTGGAAGTTGATAAGCTCTAGCCACTGATTTTGAAGTTCATGGATTATGTTTCTTTAAAGAAATAGGAGGGAAACCCTATTATTGATGAAGAATTCCCAACATAATAATTGTAGCAAAGGAAATTAGCAAAAAGACAAAATGCTACAATGTTGCCACTAGAAGACAAAATAGGGATAAGGACAAGAATGTATTTTAAAATGTAATATATTGTGGGGTAGGTGGAACCCTAGTTTGTAGTGAATATTGGCCACACAATTCTAATCAATATTGGCCATTCATTCGTCTTTTTGGACACTATAAATAGGGGGTCTCCTCTCATTTTTAAGAGAGAGTTGAGTTGTTGTAATGACATGCTACTGAAATTTTAATAGAGGTTCATTGACTTGGTGAATTCTTGAGTTTCTTGGAATGTTTCATGATTCATCTCTCATAGATAGTTGATTTAGTTAGATTTACTTTGTTTTTTTAGTTAGTCTTAGATTGCTTTGATATATTTGGTAATGTTGTTCTATGGTTGTGAAGATTTTTGCTGTGTAGATTCCTTTCTTGTCCATACTTTTTGTTGTTTACTATTGGTAGATAGTTGTATAAAGTTAGTCTAGATTTAAATTCAAAGTTGCTCCAAAATTTTATCTTTATTCATGCATGTACATGGTGAATAAATGGTAATAAAATATTTGCAGTCCTTAGAAGATAGCACAGATTTCATGACATTGTGAATTTTTTGGTTAAGTGAATTTTTGTTTTAAGGAAGTTGTCCATAGTAGAAACCTCCATGATCACTGTTCATGTTTAGTTGCAGATCCAGGAACCTCTCCTCTCCCCTGCCTTTTTTTTTTTTTTTTATAAATAGCCTATGCTAAGGTCCATTGCACATTGTAAAGTCAAACCTTAAGAAAATATTGGAGCTTCAAACTGTTGTTCAAACTTACAACAAATTGCACATCAACTTCCTATCTTAGGAACTTTTTTTCAAGACCCACTTTGTTTCATCCAGCTTCGTAAGTCTTCCCTATGATTACCAGAAAAATCACATCAAACATCAACTGAGGAATTCCATGCAAGTCATGACCTAACACCCGAGAGACCTTGGGGTGATTTTCAGCAACTTCTTGTTGGAAATTTCCTTTCAAGAGAGGTAGTTTATTTGTGCATTACTTGTGTTGAGAAAGTGTGTAGAACACCACATCAACAAAGGGTAGATGGTAGAGGATTTAAGGGTTTAAGGGTTTAGGGTATAGAGTTTAATGGTTTAGGGTTTAGGGTAGAGGGTTTAAGGGTTTAAGTGTTTAGGGTATATGATTTAAGGGTTTAGGTTTAGGGTAGAGGGTAGAGGGTGAGGGTTGGGAGGGTTTGTGAGTTGGCGGGTGGTGACCTGTGAGAAGGTAGAGGGATGTGGGCATGGAGAGAGAGAGAGAGGGAGGTTGAGGGTTTAAGAGTTTTAGGGTTTTAGGGGCTTGGCAATTTAAGGTAGAGGTGTAGGGGCTGGAGAGAGAGGGGCCGATGGTCTGAGACATTCTGAGATATTTTATATGGGCCATGGCCCTATACTGGATGGGCAGAGGTGAATCGAGGCAAATGGTATGCAGTGGCCCATGGTCTAGAGATCAAGGGTCAGAGGGCAGATGGGCAGATGGGCCTAGGGTCTAGGGTCTAGGACTAAGGGGTCAAGGGCAGATGGTCTAGGGGTCTAGGGTATTCAGGGATCACAATCCCATGGCCTACAAGAGGGTGCAGGGGTCAGAGAGAGGGTCTGAGGGCAGAGGGCAGGGAGGGTCTAGGGGTTTAGGGGTTTAGGGGTCTATGGCAGAGGGGTGAGAGATAGTGGGGCTGGAGGGCCTGGAGGGTGGACAAAGGAAGGAAAGGAGGGTAGATGGTGGAGGGGCCGGAATGGAGGCTGGGAGGGTGTAGGGCTGAGAGAGAGAGGGGATGGCTGAGTGTTTAAGGTTTACTGCTTAATGGTAGAGGTAGGGTTGAGAGAGAGAGAGAGAGATAAGGGGTTGATGGTCTTTAGGGCTTCTAGGGCTTCATGGCTTTACAATTTAAGGGTTGAGGGTAGAGGGTTTAGGGTTTAAGGTTTTAGGGTTTTAGGGTTGAGGGTAGAGGGTAGAGGGTTGAGAGAGAGAGAGAGTTGAGGGTTTTAGGGTTAAGGGTTTAAGGGTTTATAGTTATAGTTTAAGGGTAGAGGGTAGACAAATCTATTTCACTCCAACCCCTCTCTCATTGTGAGGTATTTCCCCCCACCCTAACTAGATAACTCTCTATCCCTCTCAAGTCTCTATCATTCTCAGGTCTCAGTCCCTACCACGCTACTAGGACTAATCTCTCTCACTCATATCCCCTCTCCCTCTATCTCACGTCTCACTCCCTTCCTATTGATGTGGTGAAAGCATTTCAAAGCACCACATTTGGCGCTTGCCAAATTTGGCAAGCACCAAATTTGTTTTTTACCTTGAAACAGTAAAATAGGCATTCACCCCATGATTCTGGCCCACATGCTTCTGCTTTTGTCTGGTTTAGCACTTAATCTGATAGAGAAACACCTTTTTTATGCAGTTGACTCCCTGTTGTACCAATCTATGCTTGATCCGTCACCTTTTTGCCACCAATTTTCATGCAGACAACATAGATGAAGACATTTTGAAGTTTCTACATCATTTTACATTATCTTAGGTAATATATTCATTTTTGGTAATATTGAAATGCTTATATTTAGTATGTTTGTTTATTTTTGACAATAATCTAAATTTCTTTAATGATTTTATTAATCATAACAATTGGACATAGAATTCAACATTGAATTAGATAAGAGTTACAAAAAAAAGTTTAATTTTTATGACATTGAAGAAAAAAAATGAAAACCATGACATAATTTAGATGAATTCATGTTTAAACTTATATAAACAACATCAACTTAACACAAATTTTCTTATGAATTCTATTTGCATTGCTTATAGTAGTTCATTTCCAACATGCTTAGATAAATGAATTCAACTTAACACAAGTTTCTTTGTTTTGTTTAGACAATTTATAGACCATTCATTTGATGATTTTATTAATCTTCATTGTTACATGTAGAATTGAACATTAAATTAATTATTACTGATGATTGTGGGAAAACTTTTATTTTCAACTAATTTGGAAAACCTAAGAGCTTTCATGAATGTTAATATGCAATTTTCTATTAATTTTTTTTGTGCCATAAAGAATTCACCTTCATCAAGTGCTTAGATAATTTCAAGTGACTAAAGACATAGTTGGTTTAATACAAGTTTCCATTTATTCATACCATTTACCATTCTTCCTTGGTATATTTATGTATGAAAAATGTTGTAGCATATAGACATGTTTGATAATTCCAAACAGCTTGCTACCTTCTTTCATAAAATGCTTTGGTGTGTTCAATAAAATGCAATGTAATCAATGTTATCAATATGTTTCATAAAATGTATTACTTACTTTTGTTCTATGTGTGATTGTGAATATGTAGCATTCAACATCATGCCGAGGAAATGACCAAAGCCTCTAACACCAGAAGAACATGTAGTAAAAAATGCAAGGAGAAGAGAATCAAAAGTTGTAGCTTGTGAAGCAAGAGAATTGCAGCCCATACAACTAGAAATTCCCGTGCAATCTAAGAGAGATGAACAATTGGAAAAACAAAGGGCATGAATGGAAAAAATTTGTGGAAGGACACAAATGGATCCCCAAGTTGGAGGCACATCATCAACCATAGGTGAAGTTCAATGCACATCTCCACTTAAAGACACACCAACAACAACTTGTGGTCTTCCAAGTACATTGGAAATCACACCTATAGTTGAAGACACGCCATCAACAACATTGCGTTTCAAAAGTACATCAGAAAAAATGCCTCTATTTGAAGTCACTCCACAAACGACATCTCAATTTGGAGGTACAACATTGTTTACATGTCAATCTCAAGGTATGTCATCAATTGCACCTCCAATTGAAGGTACGTGATCTATCCCCAATGTTGTTGACATTCCTAATGTTGACACAAATTTACATTTGAGAACTCCTAGATTTTTGCATAGAAAACCTAGATTTTTTATTGATATTGATTCCAATGTTTTGAAATGGATGCTTGATAAGATGTCAAAACGTACATGTCAAAGAGCTGCACAGAAGATATGGAGTTTTTTTTTTTAGAAGATAAGTGAGGGTGGAAGATGCCAAATATTTGTTGAAATGATGAGGCAACTCAAATTTAGACCCACCATGAAGGCTCTTAGGCTGAGAGTTTCGAATGACTCAAGTGAAAAATCCATTGTAAAGAACTTGATGATTGCATATGAGAGTGTGGGTTCTACCTCACACACGAAGGATAGTTGTTCCACAAGATGTGTGATGACAACAAACTTGTTAAGCAGTCAAACAAGGAACAAGGTGAACCTTACAAAGACAAGTAAGTCTTTTAAAATAAGTAGATCATCTCTAATGAGAGCAAAAGGAAGGCATGAAATATTGGAGGAACCAAATAGCAATGAGTTATTGGCATTCTCGGGTAGAGTGCCATGGAAAGATAAAAGAATTGCTCAAGGCTTGAGATATTTAATAGTAGATTATTGGAAGGATAACACAAGGACCGATCCTAATCAAAGAGATGTTGTAAGAAGGATAATTGGTAGTAAAATCTGTGAGCCACATCCAAAGCATTATTTGGATACCACTCAAACCCAATTTTTTGCTGATTTTATACAAAAATTTCCTAAAATTAAAATATGTCAAAGGTATTTTGAAATGCTAAAGCTTTTTTATGTCAAAATAAATCACACACACACTAATTATTGTTGTAGAGTACATTTCAAGTTTTCTAACCATTATTATGTTTATTGACGTATATGTGTAGATATACATATTGACAATGTTTTGTAGGAATGTAACATAAGGCCTCCACCCAAATCCTCAAGAGAATACTTATCTTCCATTTTATGCGAAAGAGAGGATGGTCAAATTTTTTACAAGTCATGTTTGGATGGCACATGTCATCATTGTGGTGGCATGCAACATTTGCCAATATTCCAACACATGGAGCCCTAGTACACGTGCACAATTGGAGACAAAATTGTCAAATTTGGAAAATACAAGACAATGGCCTATAGTCCAAAAGATGGGAAAGAGGCAAAGAAGTGTGAATTGGTCAGTGATAAGATTCCAATATATCAGTTTATGGGAATTTTCCATGATCAGGTGGTCTATGAGTATGCAAGGCATACACATGGAGCTCAATGGTTGGACTCACAGTTCAAGTTATGCAAGGACATGTTTCCACTTCATAGCATCATTTTAGTTGTCAACTTTATGGAGAACTACACACTACAACCACAGAACGAGGTGCAATCACAGTACTACAACTCCACATAGGTTGCTATATTTGTGCATATAGCATTCATTCATGCAAATGATAGTACAGAGGATAATAGGAAAGTATTGAGGGAGTATCACTTTTACATCAGTGATGATCGCACACATTCTACTGAGTTTGTGCAAGGTTGCTTACAAATGTTCTATGCTAATCTAGCTAGCAAGGGCATATCATTTAGTTAACATATCATATGGTCAGATAATTGTACATCGCAATTCAAGAACACTAGAATGTTTTACTGGTTGAGCAGGATGCATAGGATCAGTGGTGTTCAACATATGTGGAACTTCTCAAAGGTCGGGCATGGAAAGGGGGAGCATGATGGAGGGGGTGCATGTATCAAAAGAGCCCTTGCACAAGAAGAGTTAAAGTACAAAGACTGTGTAAAGTTGATAGATGCAAGATCAATTGTTAAGTGGTGCAATCATGCAATAGGTCTAAGTAGTCAAGGAAATTCTTTAGTTTGTAGATTTTTTCATTTAGTAGATGATACTAACATTGTAAAATATGAGGATTGTTGTACAGTAACTATATATGCATAAAATTGGTCATGTCTAATTAATCCTAAGATTTAATTAAATATTTATTATTTAATTCAATCACTCTAAAAGTCCTCTACATATGATTAAATTCTAATTAATTTAATTATATTTGTTCATTCACTTTATTCTTTTCTCTTTCCATGATTTTTTTTTTTTTTAAAGGCAAAAATGCACCATATTATTAGGGGTAAACGCTTTGGACCGAGCTATGAACCGGGTACAAGAAACCACAAGAAACAACCAACCCCGCGAGCACATTGGCCCAGCGAAGGCAAACCCGAAGGCACAAGGCCTGCGAGCACAATGGCCCAGCGAGGGTTTGAACCCCGGTGGCCGCCACAACA
>VDFB02140752.1:0-14900 GCA_007258455.2 Sequoia sempervirens | reverse complement strand
TGTTTCAAAGTAAGGTTGCTTCATGTAAATGAAAAGGAAATAAAAAGAAAAGGGAATTGTCCCCAGAAAAGAATACACCAAACACATATAAGGGATCTATGGATTTGGGGTCAGTATGTTCATTGCTGTAATATTTTTATGAAAGAGTCTAGAACTATCATGATTCCCCAAAGCATATAGAACTAGAAGAATGACACAAAGAGGGAAAAAAATGAAAAATAAAGTCCATTTTGAGTCAATATGGAAGAGACATTGTGGTCTCAATGCTTTGCATGGTCCCCAAAAGGAAAATACAAGAGAAAAGAAAATGAAAAGAAAAGGAAAATATTTTGGGTCAATATGAAGGAGACATTGCAATCTCAATGCCTTGCATAATCCCCAAAAGGAAAACACAAGAAAAGACAAAGAAAAAAGGAAAAGGAACTAATTGAGTCAACATGGAAGAGACATAGGGCATCTCAATGCTTTGCGTCATCCCCAAAAGGAGAACACAAAACAAAAGTGAAAAAGAAAGGAAAGGACCTTGTGGGTCAACATGGTAGAGACATTGTGGTCTCAACACTTTGCGTCATCCCCAAAAGGAAAACATAAGAAAAGACCAAGCAAAAAGGAAAATGTACCACATAGAGAAGAATAGAGGTAGGAATATAAGAAGTGTATAAAGAGGGAAGGGCGGGTGAATGAAGTTGGTTGCACTTTTGTGGCCAAATGGGAAAAAAATTTGGAAAGACATAGCGTGCTCATGTTATAACACGAGCGCGTTATGTGATTTTAAAAGAAAAAAAAGTCAAATGTGTATCATTTTCTCTTTACTATTTCTCAACTCTACACGCGGCCAAAAATCCTCACTTTTGTGCTCGCGTTCTAGGAGGAAGGATTTCTGCAAATTTCATCAAGAACAGTTGGATTTTGTTTGCAAATATGGCGCCACGATGATGAAGAGATGCGGGAGGTAAGTATTGTTTGCTATTTGTTTTGAATTTGTTAGTTTGAAATTGATTTTGTTTGTTTTAGGTTAGATTTGATTTTTTTTTTAAAAATTTGTAGGAAATCTTGCAAATCCTCAACAAGAAGAGGAGGTAAATCCTCAACAACAAAATCAACCTCCCCCACCATTCTCTCAATTCTCTCCTGGCTCTCAAGAAAATTTGAGTGAAATTGAGAATAATAGAAAAAAACTTGAGGATCTTATCAGTAGGTTGAGTGTTCCAAATGCTTCAACCACAGAAAGAATGGTTCTAGCAAATTCATTGAAAGACATGTTAAAAAATGTAGATGCAATCACTCAACAAACATCTGGATGGCAAGATAGGAGGCAGACAGCTAGGGCATATTATGCAGACAAATTATCATATAAACAAGTAAAAGATTTAAAAATTACTAAAGGTGATTTGTGCTCTCTATTCACTGACCCTAAAACAAATCAAAATCTTACCCTCAATGCAAAGAGGTTTCCTATTCATTGGTGCCACCATCAAGAGATTAAGAACCATTTTTATGAAAGATGGTATATGGTCTTTGATTACCCATTGTGCAATAATTGTGAAGTCCCCCAATATTTTCTTAGGAATCTATACGGTGAGTTTGTATTGAACCAAATCGCAAATTATTTTGATATGAGGGAGTTCTAGGGGAGAGGTGGGGGGTCAGCTCAGGATAGGCCCGGTGCACAGCTAGATCCTACATGGCAAGGAAGATGACATCTCGCTAGGTTGCCTCGTGAGCAGATTGTGATGCCTACCATTGCGAAGGAGAGTGCCGACATAGAGACATTGTAGGCGATCACAACTTTGACCCAGAGTGTCATCCATCACACTAGCCCTATTGTATAGTGCCATCCAAGGGAATCTTCAGGTGGTGGACTACGAACCCATGTGTGTTAATCTTGCGGGGTGAGTTGTTCGTACGACCCTACCGGCACTCAGGAGGGTGCTACACAGGATCCATATGCTACTACGCACCCTGATCTGTATGCATCTACGGGGATGGAGAGGATGGCTGACATTTTACATGATGCATATGGCATTGACACTTAGGTAAAATTCAGCATGTTCATTGAATTTAATTTATTAAATTTTGATCATGAAATGCAAGACTAACTAATTTAGTTTTACTATTTTAATAAAATTGCAGGGTCACAGTGTAGAGACTGGATACACCAGTCATCCACCTACTTATTTTTTTAGTACACCTATCAGTGGGGTATGTAAAGTTAGTAAATAATTATAAATTTATTACATAGGTTAATAGCATTGTTTTACAGGGTTAGGGCCCTAGCTCGATTGGCTAAATATTTCCTATTGCAGGAGGTTGGTCATGAGGTCTAGTCTCCCCCACCCCCATGGTACTGGAGGGCGTGTTGCACCAACGCCATCGGTCATGTTAAAAATTTTACCAGACGCACTACAGTTTATATGGGGTCGTGCTACCCGATTCCTACAATCTAAAAAAAAAAAAAATAGCATTGTTCTTGATTTAATGGTATTTTAATATGTGATTTTGGATGTTGAACAGGGTACTATTGGAGATTTCAAGGAAACACCTCTGAGTGCCAGTAGATTTGATCAAATGCTCACAAAGGTAATATAGAATTTAAAGAGAACTTAAGTAATGAATTCTAAGTTTAATAGATTTGTGTAGTTTATATTCATATTGTTGGTTACGTTGCATTACACATCATTCAAACTCAAAGCATTACTTCAAATTCGATAACTAATAATCAGAAATATATTTGTTTAATACTTGTACTAAAAAAAAATTCATTAGATCTCATACGTTATAAGTCATCACATGGATCACTATTGTAACTTTTTTGTGATTGAATAATTTGTTGTTTTATTTTTAGATGTTGGTGACAGAAACACCACCAAACATTATGAGGGAAATGGATATTAGTGTTTCCTCTCATACAATCCTCGATGGCTCGAGTAGGAGGTATGAGGCAAATTACTAAATTTCAATTTACATTCATTGTTATAGATGAACTAGTTCTAGTGAAAAAAATAAACCATTATTGGATTCATAGTTTAATTCTATTTGATAGTTTATACTGTATTTGAGCAACCCGAGCATCGGGCCAAGGCAAATATTTCCATCGAGGGAGAGGATCAGAGATGTCAGAAGTGATTATTTTGTTAAATATATTAATTTTTATAATGTAATTTCTATATATTAATGTCTTTACTTCTTATTGTAACAATTGAAACTTCACCAGGAGCTAAACCCTAGGAGGAGCAGTAGGAGCACTCCTCGAGCATAGTAGAAATGGGTGATAGAATTATTGCCATTGGATCGCCCAGCAAAGGGAAAGAAAATTGTATTTGAACCAGAGCATGGAGAGAAATGAATTTTGAATGCACAAAGCCCTTTGTTGTATGCCTACATGGAAATTTTGTACATATTTTGTGTTGGATATATTTGACATTGTATGCCTATATGGCATTCTCGTAAGCCTATACGACTATTTTGTAACTATATTTATACTTATATCGACATATATTGATGTATGTGTACATGGCTATTTTCTTAATACAAATCTTTTTTATCGATGGTATCCATATTTTCAAATTATAAATTCATGGTTCAATAGATATGAGTTACGTGTATTCAAGTGTATACTTTACAACTTATGCACATATACTTTTTTACTTACGTGTGAACATTGAAAAGTGTGAAAATTTATGTGTTTGGAAGTCAAATGTAAGCCAATTTTGCAATTCTCAGTTCTTACATACTCGATCTTATGGACTTATATTCCTTCCTAGCACATATTGTGAATATTTTTCATTTGGTGTAGAAGACAGATTCCTCATTTTTGAACTACTCATAGCAAAGAGATTCACAATAAGACTTTAGCATTGGAACACTACTCCATACTTCTCTTGTCTAGACCATAAAGGATTGAAAATTCTTAATTTGATGCAATGATAGTCGTGAGATGAGAATTTATATAACCATGCTTATTTTGAAACTTCACATCTAATACTGCAACACAAGAACTTAAGAAGTGTTGCATAAGAGTGTTAGGTTTGATAGGCCTTCTCTTCCCTAAGGGAGGAGGGCATGCATCTTGAATTTTGAACAAAATTTTAAGAAGCAAACATTTTACCTAAAAGCTTCAAACCTAGATGGCATATTTGGCTAAGTCTATCTTGAAAATTATCAATGCGTTCAAACTCTAAAGGAGATTCTCCTTGAAAAGCAAACTTTACCCCTTTTCCCAAGGAAAGAAATTGCAACAAGTTGCATGTGATTTATCTTATTTCTTTCTCATAGTTCCTAGTCAATCATTCATGGCTCAGGATAGTTCCATTCCAAGGCAAGGACACCCAAAAAATCACTGAGATTCTTCTATGATCTGCAAGAAAAAAGGTTTTGGCTCTTTCACAATGTAAATAATTTTGTAACACTGTTTTCTTGTTTTCTCTCTCACATAGAAAACAAGTCTATACTTTCTGATGATCAATGATCAATAATGTAATGATTGTAAACACTTCACATTTTTATGTTTGAACTTTTAATTTATAATTTGTATCATGACATTCGAAAGTAGATCACTAATATTTTAATATTTCACTATGAAAGTGGTGGTGTATTTTGCTATGTTATTTGACTATTAATATGGTGGTGTATTCTGAACTTTATTACTACTGCAAATATGTATATATTTCTAATTTTTATATGTTTTTGTATGACCGAACCCAAAACGAACCCAACCGCAAAAAAAAATCCCGAACTGGCGAACCGGGTTCTCGAACCTGATCCCGAACCCAAAACTGAACCGGTAACTTAGTAAAAAATAGATTTTTGTAGTTTATATTCATAACGTTGATTACATTGCATTGCACATCTTTCAAACTGAAAGCATTGCTTCACATTTCATAACTAATAACTAGATGTTGATAGATGAAAAAATTTCAATTACAATATAGTTTTTACAAAGTCAACCTAAGCAGTTATGCAATTGCTTCACATTGCATAACTAATAACTAGGAGCAGTTGGCAATTGCATTTGGTTTTCATGGCATTCTATGAGACCACATTTCTTTAAGGCATTTTTTCAAACAGTTCACTACCTTGTCTATACTACCACATTTTTAATACATGTCTACCAAAGCATTTTGTCAAATAGTTCAAGTGTTTCCTTGTTGCTATGGTTGAAAGCCTAAAAAAAGTGCTTTCAAACAAGCTATGGATTCCTAGAAAAAATCTATCAAAACCATAATAGTAAGCAATATCATAGACAAGGCAGTGAAATGTTTGAAAAAATGCCTCAAAGAAATGTGGTCTCAATGGTCATGGAATGCCATGACAATCCACAAAAATTTTCTTGTCATGGCATTCGTCATGCCATTCCATCACCATGAGACCACATTTCTTTGAGGCTTTTTTTCAAAGAGTTCACTGCCTTGTCTATGCTAACACATTTTTCATACATGTCTACCAAAGTATTTTATCAAATAGTTCATTGCCTTGCTGCTATGGCTAAAATCCTAAAACAAGTTCTTTCGAACAAGCTATGGATGCTTAGAAAATATCTATCATAGCATAATAGTAAGCAATAGCATAGAAAAGGGAATGAACTGTTTGAAAAAAATGCCTCAAATAAATGTGGTCTCATGGTGGTGGAATGCCATGTCAAGCAAAGTGTTGTGGATTTTCAGGGCATTCCATCACCATGAGACCACATTTCTTTGAGGCATTTTTCAAACAATTTGTTGCCTTCTCTATGCTACTACATTTATCATACATGTTAACCAAAGCATTTTATCAAACAATTCACTTCCTTGTTGCTATGGCTAAAATCCAAAAATAGGTGCTTCCAAAAAAGCTATGGATGCATTTGGAAAAACTCTGTCAAAGTATACTAATAAGCAATAGCATAGAAAAGGCAGCAAACTGTTTGAAGAAAAAGCCTCAAAGAAATGTGGTCTCAATGGTGATGGAATGCCATGAAAATCCATAGCAATTTGTTTGTCATGGCATTCGTCATGCCTTTCCATCACCATGAGACTCCTCATTTCTTTGAGGCATTTTTCAAAGATTTCCACTGCCTTGTCTATGCTAACACATTTTTCATACATAAATTAACAAAGCATTTTATCAAACAGTTCATTTCCTTACTGCTATGGCTAAAAGCCTAAAACAAGTGCTTTCGAACAAGCTATGGATGCTTAGAACAAATCTATCATAGTATAATAGTAAGCAATAGTATAGACAAGGGAATGAATTGTTTGAAAAAATGCCTCAAAGAAATGTGGTCTCATGGTGGTGGAATGCCATGACAAGCAAATTGTTGTGGATTGTCATGGCATTCCATCACCATGAGACCACATTTCTTTGAGGCATTTTTTCAAACAGTTCGCTACCTTCTCTATGCTACTACCATTATCATACATGTTTACTAAATCATTTTATCAAACAGTTCGCTTCCTTGTTGCTATGGCTAAAAGCCTAAAATAGGTGCTCCCAAAAAAGGTATGGATGCTTGTGGAAAAAATCTATCAAAGCATACTAATAAGCAATAGCATAGAAAAGGCAGCAAACTGTTTGAAAAAAAGCCTCAGAAATGTTGTCTCAATGGTGATGGAATGCCATGAAAATCCACAACAATTTGCTTGTCATGGAATTTTTCATGCCATTGCATCACCATGAGACCTCATTTCTTTGAGTCATTTTTTCAAAGAGTTCACTGCCTTGTCTATGCTAACACATTTTTCATACATGTCTATCAAATCATTTAGCCAAACAATTCATTGCCTTGTTGCTATGGCTAAAAGCCTAAAATAGGTGCTTTCGAACAAGCTATGGATGCTTAGAAAAAATCTATCATAGCATAATAGTAAGCAATAGCATAGACAAGGGAATGACAAATTGTTGTGGATTGTCATGGAATTCCATCAGTGCCATGAGACTACATTTCTTTGAGGAATTTTTTCAAATAGTTCGTTGCCTTCTCTATGCTACTACATTTATCATACATGTATACCAAAGCATTTTATCAAACAGTTTGCTTCCTTGTTGCTATGGCTAAAAGCCTAAAATAGGTGCTTCCAAAAAAGCTATGGATGGAAGTGGAAAAAATCTATCAAAGCATACTAATAAGCAATAGCATAGAAAAGGCAGCAAACTGTTTGAAAAAAAGCCTCTAAGAAATGTGGTCTCAATGGTGATGGAATGCCATGACAATCCTAACTGCTGTCATAATTACCGTCATACCATTCCATCCTCATGAGGACCTCATTTCTTTGAGGCATTTTTCACAAAACTTTATTGCCTTGTCTATGCTAACACATTTTTCATACATGTCTATCAAAGCATTTATCCAAACAGTTCATTGCCTTGCTGCTATGGCTAAAAGCCTAAAATAGGTTCTTTCGAACAAGCTATGGATGCTTAGAAAAAATCTATCATATAGCATAATAGTAAGCAATAGCATAGACAAGGGAATGAACTGTTTGAAAAAATGCCTCAAAAATGTGTGGTCATGGTGGTGAGAATGCCATGACAAACAAGTGTTGTGGATTGTCATGGCATTCCATTGGTGCCATGAGACCACATTTCTTCCAGAGGCATTTTCAAATAGTTAAGCTGCCTTCTCTATACTACTACATTTATCATACATGTTTACCAAAGCATTTTATCAAATAGTTTGCTTCCTTGTTGCTATGGCTAAAATCCTAAAATAGGTGCTTCCAAAAAAGTTATGGATGCTTGTGGAAAAAATCTATCAAAGCATACTAATAAGCAATAGCATAGAAAAGACAGCAAACTGTTTGAAAAAAAGCCTCAAAGAAATGTGGTCTCAATGGTGATGGAATGCCATGACAATCCATAGCAATTTGCTTGTCATGTGGCATTAGGTCCTCCATTCCATCACCATGGAAACCACATTTCTTTGGGGGCGACCCCTCAAAGAGTTCTACCTTGTCTATGCTAACACATTTTTCATACATGTCTATCAAAGCATTTAGCCAAATAGTTCATTGCCTTGCTTCTGCTTGGCTAAAGCCTAAAAGCAGTGCTTTCAAACAGAAGCTATGGATGCTTAGAAAAATATATCATAGCATAATGGTAAGCAATAGCATAGACAAGGGAATGGTGTTTGGAAAAAATACCTCAAGAAATGTGGTCTCATGGTGAATAATGCCATGACAAAGCGAATTGTTGTCGATTGTCCGTGGCATTCCTATGAGACCAGGGTGGCTAAAGCAGGTTTGTTTCCTTCTCTGCTCTACTACATGTATCCATACATTTTACAAAACATTTTATCAAATAGTTCACTTCCTTGTTGCTTTACTTATTTCAAAGCCTAAAATAGATTAACTCTCCCCAAAAGCTATGGGATGCAAATTGGAAAAAAATCTATCAAATCATGTACTAATAAGCAATAGCATAGAAAAGGGCAACAAATTTGTTTTGAAAAATAAACAAAATCACGGTCTCAATGGTGATGGAAGATACCATGAAAATCCATAGCAATTTTTCTTGTCATGGCATTCATCATCACCATTCCATCACCATGAGACCTCTCGGGCATTTTTTCAAGTTCAGCACCTTGTCTATGCTAACACATTTTTCATACATGTCTATCAAAGCATTTAGCCAAACAGTTCATTGCCTTGCTGCTATGGCTAAAAGCCTAAAACAGGTGCTTTCGAACAAGCTATGGATGCTTAGAAAAAATCTATCATAACATAATAGTAAGCAATAGCATAGACAAGGGAATGAACTGTTTGAAAAAAATGCCTCAAAGAAATGTGGTCTCATGGTGGTGGAATGCCATGATGGTGTAGGAGCACCCAAGCTCCTTGAGGATCATTTGGAGAGTCAGGAGATGGAAGGGGTTTTGAAGGCCTATAAACCTTTCCATAGCATCGGTTATAGCATTTTGAAGCCTATAATGGCATTTGGCATGGATGAGTGTAACAGGAAGATCAAAAGTCCTAAGGGTCCTAATAAGGACCATAGGACCAAATTGACTTGTAAATAGAACAATGATGTTCTAGAAGTTTAAATAGGAATATGATGTTTTAATTAGGTTAAATAAGGTTGAATGATGATATGTAATAGTTTTGAAAGCTTTATAGTTAATAGGAGTTAATAAATTGCAATGTTGGAAATTCAAATTTTTGAAATCCAACTTTGGGCGGAAAAGTGAGTTTTAGGAGTTTTAATCACATTAATGTAATAAAATAAATTCTAATTAGTTGGGACAGTTGTAGGATGAGTCTATAATCCTGGAGAAAGCATTTGTACGAAGGGTTGGCTGATATTGCAAGTGTTGTACGGACTGCTATAGAAAATCAATAAAAACTTCAATTTTTTTGCATTTTCTTGATTTTTTTGATGAATATCTAATTCCTTTTGGTGTCATGCTCATTTGGATGGTTTAAGAACTTGTATTTACATTCATTTAACCTTTTGAATGACCTGAATAATGTTGGGAATCAGTTTCTTATGTTATATTGCTAACTGTCCTCAAAAAGTATAGATTTTTCACTAGTTTTGAGAGTCTTCATGAATAAATGATCCATTTCATGGGAGAGTGTGACTGAAAACTTGTGAAATGGATCATATATAACTTGTATTATACAGATATAACAAGTTATTGTGTAGGAAAGAGTGATTCTTGGGTGTACACTGAGTTTTAGCAAGGAAAAGGGCATGAAAATGGTGCCTAAAGTGTAGCAGCAAGAGATCTACCTTAATAAGGGGTATATTTCTGAGTTGAATGTGTTTATATATGTTGAGTTATTGGTGAAAAGTCCAAGAGAAGGTTCTGGAAGTGTTGGGAAAGCTAATTTTCAAGAGGCCCTAGTTTTGGAGCAATTTATTGAGGGTTTTGTGATTTAGGGTGTTGAGGGTGTCAAAGAAGACTAATACCTTGAAAATATTTGGTTTGGGAACATTTTAAAACATTGTTGAAAGTTTCATAGTTAGGGGATAAGTTTAGAGAGGGGTTGCTTTGAAAAAATTGGGCTAATTAGGCCTTAAATTTGAGGAAACAACAGATTTTGGTAGGTTTGATCGAGAACAAGTGCCATAAAGGATTTGATATGTTGTGTATCATCATGAATCACATCTGAATTAGTCATTATATTGAGGATTCCTTTGGGGAAGTTGAGTGAAAAGTCAAAAAACCATCGCTAGAAGCCTAGTCAAGGTGCAAAAAGTGAGTTTCGTCTAAGATAGAGGTTTGGGGCTTTGAAACCATTCAAGGAAAGTTTTTTTTAGTTCCTTGAGATCACTCCAAGGTTTTGGGTCCATTAGGAAAGCATCTAAGTTATAAGTGCACTATTGAGGCTTGTCTCCATTAGGGTTCCTGGAAGAGTGTTTGAGATTGCATCATTGTAATCATTGAAACTTTGAGTTTTGACTAAAGTCCCATCCCCTCTGCATCACATGACAAGAAAATTGTTGTGGATTTTCATGGCATTCCATCACCATGAGACCACATTTCTTTGAGGCATTTTTTCAAGTAGTTTGCTGCCTTCTCTATGCTACTACATTTATCATACATGTTTACCAAAGCATTCTATCAAACAGTTCACTTCCTTGTTGCTATGGCTAAAAGCATAAAATAGGTGCTTCCAAAAAAGTTATGGATGCTTGGAAAAAATCTATCAAAGCATACTAATAAGAAATAGCATAGAAAAGGCAACAAATTGTTTGAAAAAAAGCCTCAAAGAAATGTGGTCTCAATGGTGATGGAATGCCATGACAATCCACAACAATTTGTTTGTCATGGCATTCTTCATGCCATTCCATCACCATGAGACCACATTTCTTTGAGGAATTTTTTCAAATAGTTCACTGCCTTGTCTATGCTAACACATTTTTCATACATGTCTATCAAAGCATTTTATCAAACAGTTCATTGCCTTGCTGCTATGGCTAAAAGCCTAAAATAGGTGCTTTCGAACAAGCTATGGATGCTTAGAAAAAATCTATCATAGCAAATCAGTCATTAGACATAACACAAAACTCCCAATTTATCCATTTTCAGGGATTAAAAGACTCATTTTTATAGTATATTGACAAACCCTTGTTTATAGGGTGAAAAATTCAAAAATCAATGAGGGTTTCCTGTATAGGCTACATGCAAACCTCAAAACCTTTGGCCAACCATTGGAACATGTCAAAATACATCTGAAAAGGGATTTGGAAACATCTTCTAACTCATGCACTTTTTCTTTCTCCACTATCATGCTGGAAACTATTCATTTTCACTAGAAAACTCAAAATATCCTGTGTAGCAGCAACTCCTTCAAGGTATTCTTGATTTTTCTTGCACTCAAAAACATCAAAACATAACAAATAACCTATCCCTAACCTACTCCACCAATCTACCTGACCTACATTGGTGGAGTAGTGTGGAAATTCCTTATAAGACTCAAAACTCAATGCACGGGATTTCAGACCGAGCCATAAGAAGAATGCTCAAACAAACATTAAATTTAATGGATTCCTTCCCAAATGGATGCAAACAAATGGTGATTCCCCAACCTACTAGAAACAATCTAAATTTGAACCCTAAACTCTTTCACAATCCGTACAAGTTAAGAAACAACTGAAAAACATGAAAAATAAGCTAAAACAAGGAACTCTTTGTTAATTTAATTCTTCCATAATACAATGATCTCTTTGCTCGGCCTTTACAATACTTTTAAAGAAGTTTCCAACCATCAACTACCTCTTCATCTTCCTTGAACGACCTATGACTCATCCTCTTCCTTGATTTTCTTGATATTCTTATTTTGTCTCTTCACATTCTTTCTTTTTCTCTCTTTTACATATTTAGCATTTTGACAATATTACACTTTGTGCTTTTTCATGCCTTGATTACATTTAATTTTGGCATTACATGTACTTAAATAAATTTTTGACAACTTAGCCTTTTGAAGGAATTACATGACTTAGGTGTTCCTGCACCACAAGCTATGGTCTCATGGTTTTTTTTCACATCAACGTGATTTGATTCACATTTTTTTCATGTGAAAATCAGCTTGAACCAGATTTTGTATTATGGAGCTATATTAAGTTACCACTTCAAAAATTGATGTAACAATGATACAAAATAATGTTTGAGACTACAAGAAGGCATCAAAATGGCTAGTGTACTAAACAAATTATTATGATTTACGAATAATGTTGATAACTCTACTCAGTTGGTAACTCTACTCAGTTGGCTTCTTTTTTCAAAATCATACAAATTGAACCCTAGCATCAATAGACTCTATATATCAAGCTACCATAATTCAAGTTATAGACCCCTTATCAACTAGACACAACCTGAAAAAGGCGGAGGAATGGCTACCAGCATACTACACTCAAACCAGCAAAAGGGATCGATACGGTTGAGCGTAGCTCAAAGCAATTTTGCATGTTTGGTGCAAAGAGGAAGATGCCTACTTTATAAACATGCCTACTTGGATGTGTTGGAATAGTTTGTTTAGTCCGCGCGAGGGATTCTGGAGACAAAAAGAATTGCACCACCTTGCAACTTTCATACTTGCATTTGACGCCTGCATCAACTTAAAAGATTAGACACTCTGGAGAAACCACTTGAGGATAAGTAGAAACGAGAGAGGTTATTATAGAGGGAGCCCAACCACGATCCCATAGGATTAGACAAATTTTACTTGGCATGTGATTGTCACGAGTAACCTCATGGTAAAGTTTACGGCATTTCCCTTTGGACCCTTAAAGGGATCAATTTGGTTAAGCGTAGCTCGAAGCTGATTCCATGTTTGGGTGTGAAAAGAATTACTATTCTAGTAAACATTCCCTATTCGGACATGTTGGAATAGTCTATTTGGTCACACAAGTTGCAGAACAAAAGTTGCACCACTTGCAACTTTCCACTGATTCCATTGGACATTGTTTCCATCAACTGAAAACTAGACACCACAGGAAAACCACTTCAAGATAATGAAAGCCAAGAGAGGTTATTGTAGAGGTCCCATATCCCATAGGATCAAATGAGAAGTTCTAAGGGTGCTTGATGTCCCGGAAATGACCTCGTACTGGAAGTTTGTAGCCATTTTCCCTTTGGACCCTTAAGGGATCAATCCGGTTGAAGCGTAGCTTTCGGAGAAAGCGATTCCATGTTTGGGCTAAAAGGACTATTCTAATTAAACATGTCTATTGAGATGCATTGGAATGATCCATTTAGTCCTACGGAGACAAAATGAAAGTTGCACCACTTTGCAACTTTCCACTACTTCCATTTGACACTTTTTCCATCAACTAAAAATTGGAGACTACGGGAAAAAAACTCTGAGATAATGAAAAATAAGAGAGGTTATTTTAGAGCGGCCCAACACAATCTCATAGGATTAGACGAGAAGTTTAAAAGCATCACGATGTCCGAGTAACCTCATGTTGAAGTTTGCAGCCATTTTGCCCTTTTGACCCTTAAGGGATCGATCCGGTTGAACATAGCTTGAAGTGATTCCACGTGTTTGGGTATGAAAGATGACCATTCCTAGTGTAAAAATTCCTATTTAGATGCATTGGAATAGTCTATTTGGTCAGATAAGTTAGAGAACGAAAGTTGCATGACTTTGCAACTTTTCACAAGGCAAAAAGACACCTAACCTTCAAATCTTGCTTCCAAACTTTTAATAGACCTTGGTACACTTTATTCATCTTTATTTTGACATGAAAAAAGCTAAAATACCTTCTTACAACATTGTTTAATCAAATTTCACAATTGCTTGCACTAGAAGACCAAATTTGCTTGTAAGTGCTAAAACACTAAATCAGGTGTAACATGCAAACCACAATGAATCTTTACAAGATAAATACATTTTACGGTACCCATTTTGGCCATTAAAAACATATATCATTTTTAGATACATTTATTTTGGAACACATGCCTGCTGTCCCAACTTCTTTGCTTCTAAGGAGATACAAATGTTAGAAAATAGAGCTTTTTGGTATTTTTTCAAAAGTATGATTGCCAACAACATACAACGTTCACAAGGAATTTTTGAAGGCATATCAACTGATGTAGAGCAGGGTGGAGGAATACAAATTTAGACTTAAGAACCAAGAAACCAACTCAGGTTCATATATCTAATCCAGCTTCCATAAGGTCAGCACTATAGTCTTCCAATTCACCACTGAACAACTAAAAGACCAATTCCTTAAAGAGAATTGTAAAAATATCCATTGATCATCCAAGTAACATGAAAATATGAATGAGAGAGATATCTAAGAATGTACGGGTCCGTACAGGTGAAGGAAACTCTGAAAATACAGTAAAATCGGGAAATATAATGAAAAATTAGAAATAAAGCATTCAAAACTCTGAATCAAACATTAACCAAACTTTCTATATTGAATAATGAGCCTTGAATGGACTTAAAATATCAATTACAATGACTCCATACCTAAACTAGTGACCTTATGATGGACTCATTACATCATCTTGACCCTTACATTATGAATTTACATACATTTTCACATTTAAGCCATTCAAGGCTTCATTACACCAAATTGACAACATGCTAACATGACATTGCAACCTCATATCCTACCAAACCAGATTGACTTAAAACACTTCCTAATGGTCCTTGTGACCTTATTACAACATTCTTCATGGACTACAAATCAAAATTTACCACTTGACCACCTTGTGGTCCTGATTGTTCTTGGTGCTCCTGCACCATAAACAACCTACTATAACTCTACTCCACTGATATACAAGCCTAATTTAGTGGATTATGCTTTATTTCTTTACTTGACTCTCAAAACCTCAAATTGAAGGTTCCAAACTGAATTCCAGAAAATGTGCTTTAACAGTGGAAAAACTCAATGGATTTTCTTCTAGATGGACTCAAAAGAAACCTAATTCTCTATATTATCTTAATCTACAAAGGACAAGGCCTAAA
>VDFB02140750.1:0-16436 GCA_007258455.2 Sequoia sempervirens | reverse complement strand
TTTGTATTTATATGGCCACCTTGCATAACACAACTTGCATGCTTGTGGTGCCATTGCATTTTTTCATGAGTTCTAAGTAGAAAAAGCTTTGCTTGTCACATGAAGCATGAAACAACATTGTCCTTTGTGGTGCCTTTTTAAAGTTATCAGGAGGTATAACTTTAGTATGGTTGAGCAAGAAGCCCATTCCAAGGAATGACTTTTCCCCATAGCCACATGTTTATTTGTTAGTACATACTAGTTGTGAGTGTATGTTTCTCAATCTTTGGGTCTCTCACTGACAGACACCATGAATCTTCATCACTAGAAAGTGAGTATGCATTTTCTTTCCAAACAACCAACTTAGATCTAATCCATAAATGGGATAGACAAATGATTAAACATTGATCCAAATTTATTTCATCATTCCCATGTGTTCCCTTGTTCTTATGTTTGGTTTGCTATGGGATCTTGATCTTGGGGGCTTGATCACCCCTCTTGATTGTTGTTGTCTGATCTTGCTAGCATAAGTGCATTTAGATCCCTTTTGATGTGCATGTTTGGCTACTTTAGTGTGAGTTTGAAGCAAGTTCACATCTCTCTCACTAAAGTGGGGGCTAATTATGGACACAAAAAAGTAGCCCTTCTACTTTTTCTTGTTTTTTCCCTCCTCATGCTTAATTGGCTTTATTTCACCTTGATTTAAGGTTGCAATGTGGCCCACACATTCACATTAGGTCTTGAATTTTTATGAATCATTAAGACTTTATGATGTCTTGCAAAGGTCTTGTGAAGTGTTGTGACACATTTTCACACTTTTCTAGACTCTTCTTATTATAATTCACTTACATTCCCTCTTTTTATCACTTACCAAGTCTTATTTTAAAGTGTTAAAGTCTTTACCTAAACTTCTCTATGCCTTTTCTAGAGCTGTCAACAACACAATTTTATGCTTATAGCCCCCTTATGCACTCTCATGTGCCTTTAATTAAGGTGTATTTTTTGAATATAAACTCAACAAACATCATTTAAGACAACTTAAATTTCTACACCGCATTCACATGATTTCAGTGTAATCCATTCACCACTAGGGGCTAATGAGTCCCTCTTCACACAAAAATCAAAATAAATTCAAATTACTGGTGGATTTTTATTCCTTAAGACCTAAGGTCAACCTTTGAAGTTGTATTTTTGGGAAATTAGGGCATAATTGTGTACAAATACATGATTTTATATTCATTTTAACCCCCATTTATTCCCATCAACATAAGTCTTTCATGCACCATTATATTCAAACATTTTAGTATTTTCATCATTCAATCAAGCATTTAATCATCTTGGAGTAGCATACCGTCAGAATTCAACATCAAGGTTTTGGTGAGTTTATGAAATTACATGTTATTTGTTCATCATTACTTCTTTATTTTATTGCATTATCAAGGGTTTGATTTCCAAATTGGGATTTGACCAAGGAAAACCCCTTTACTCTAACCCTTAACCCTATTTCCCCTCTTTGCATGTGTGTTTGCAGGTCTTGTATATAGATTTTTCAAAGAGAAAGGTGTCAAAAGGGTGTTGGAAAGTCATCAAAGTCAACATAACCCTATTTGAAGCTTGAAGATCCATTTTCCCATCGATTTCTTAGATTCAGAGATCCGGCAGTCAGTCAGTAGAAAAAGGGATGATCAAGACCTAGATGGTCTCAAATTTTCATAAATTTGTAAGGACTAATTTGCTATTTGTGGTGAACAATGAGTACCAATCACGTTTGAGAAAGCATTTTCTAAGTTCTGTCTCCATATTGTTTGTTCATGTTTGTATACAACATTGTGTTTTCTAACAATTTGCATTTCTTAGTTTGCATTCAATTAGTGATCTATTTCATCAATTTTTTGCATTTAGATCATCTCATCTAGGCATATTGCATCCATTTTACATTAATCTTTGAATGTTTACATTGAATTTTGGCCCATCTGTCCCCTTTTAGGTGAAAAACCCTAGAAGGGCTAGAAAGACTCCCAGGTGCAAAAATATTTCTTTACAATCCCTAAAATAAAAACATAAGAAAAATGAAAAAGGATAAATTTTTTACAACATAGAGAAGAATGTAGATACATATAGAGGAATGCAAAAAGGAAGAGAGAGAGTGATACATCAAATAGAATAGCACGGGGGATCATATTACACACATGTAATCACATAAAGAAACATGAAAATGCAAGAAAAATAAAACACTAGTAAGGTACATGTGAGTCAACCTATAGTAGTTCATTCACATCCAAATCTCGGTCAATATAAATGAAAGGTGGAAAACTAGCCAAAGGGACAACATCACATGCCAAAAATAGGACAAGGCTAACTAATCTCTTGCCCCCACTAAGTGTAGGACAAGGATGAGCTAAGATAAGTGATGAAAATGAGCTCCATATGATATGGAGAATGATTTTCAATAAATGTATAACATGTAATATTGAGAATACTAAGATCCTACAACTATTGCATGGAAAGAAGTGACAGACTGAAAATCACTCAATATTAATTTTAATGCATGAAACTCATCAATAATATGCCCAAGAGTTCTATGATATGCACAATAATTCATGTTTTTCTTAGGTATGTTACTTTTGTACTAGGAGGTTGCAATTTAATCCAACCATTTTTAAGGAGTTGCTCCATATTTTGTTCAATTTCTATTTGAGTATGTAAGATTGGAATTTTTTAAAGTTTGTAAGGTTTTTTTTTCTTGCTTGATTCACCAACTTGTTGAGGTGGATATAGAGAAGGACCTAAGATGATCCTATCATTCTCGTTAGGTGTTGGTTTTTCTTTAGGAAGGAGGACATTTATGTTAGGAGGAGGAACTTGATATCCTATTCCTTTCGTTTGTTCAATAGGAATTTTCTCTAAAATTTTATGAATTTCATGATCATTATTTATGTCACATCCTTGGTTGGTTGAAGTATTAAAGCCTTGGCCATAAGTCTCTTCAAGGTTAATAGGAGTGTTGGTCATTTTTTTAACATAAGATGGATGGCTATGCACTTGACTAGAGGAACTATGTTCACTCATTGTTGGAAGTTTAGGTTAGTTTGTGATTCAATTTTAGGATGTAAAATACAAAACATCTCAAGTTGCATTGGCTGTTTCATGGAATGGTAAAATGATGCATTACTTTCAAGATTGTTAAGGCAATCATTTATGAATTCATTCATGCTAGCATCATCTTCTCCAATGATGTCAACTTCACGAAGACACTCATTAGGAGTTGAGTGAGCATGAGTAGGTTCAATTGCATTAGGATCATTTCCAAAAACACATCTGGAAACATCAACCAAAGAGGAAAAATAGTTCCACACATTTCCAAAACACTTGCATCCATTTTCAAATTTGCAAACTTGGAACAAGGTAATTTGCTTATTACACTATGTAACAATCTGAAAAATGAAATTTTGTAAATGAAAATTTGAATTTAGAAAATGCACTAAATGAACCAAATTAAACTAGATCTAATGAAATGAATGAAATAGAAAATTAGCATATTATAACATAGATCTGATAACAACAAATAGAAGTGCAAAACAAATGTTTATAAATTCCAAAAATCCAGATTCAAGCTTGATCAAGGATTCATTCGCCCTAGGGAAAATGGGTCCTAGATTAGGGTTTTCAAACTAATTTCTATAGATTTTAAAGCCATTTCTAATGATTTTCAAATTCAAGTATGCTACGGTAAGTTTCAAGTTTAATTTTTTGTAAATGCAATGTGAAATGCATGCTGAAAATATGATAAAATGATGAATTACAAGACCTAGTTTGATATGCAATTTTTGTTTTGATTTCCAAATGCAAGTTTATATGATCTAAATGATGTGCAAGATGAATTATTTTTTTGTATTTTTCATATTTAAAGAATGCAAACAATGCAATCCTAAAACCCTAGATGAGATGCAAATTTGAATGCAAAGTAAGACACCCTAAATGAGATCTAATTCAATACAAATGAATGAAAATGAATGCAAGATCTAATCTAAGATAAAAAGAGACTCCAAAATTAGAAAACTACAATGCTCAAAAAGTCAGGTTCACCAAAATGAAATGGAAAGAAAATAGGGTTTATCAAAATGAATCAACAAGATGATAAACCACAATTTTCACAACTATTTCATTCAATTATGCATAGAAGAACATAAAAAAAAAACCTCACTAGTATAATAGTAAAAAGGTAGGCCTTAAGATGGTAAAATGATGTGTACCTTTTGGAAAAAGTGTTATTTTTGACCTCACTAACGACTCATTCGCCCAGTGATGAATGGGTCCTTGCTAGGGTTATGGAAAAGTGATTTTTGGGTTCTATTCTTCAATGTCTACACTCATAGATCCTAGGTGTTTAGCTCTTGAAATTCAGAAATAAATTCTATGGAAGTCTTTCCATGATCTTTCAATAAAGATGACAACTTTTACAAGTTTGTAACTTTGGTAATTTTTGCAACATTTTTTTCTCCACTTGATCTTCAATCTAAAACCTATATCTTGATGCCAAAATTTGACAAGGTAACAGTGTCTTATGGGAAACTTAGTTTATGGGGGGACCTTTTGCGCTAAATTGAGTGACCTTCGGGTTTTTTGAGAAGTAGACTTCTTCTATAAAGGGGTTTTGGAAAGGGAAAAGGAAATAGATATAATAAAATAAAGTCTAACCTAAGGTGATGCACCAAGACTTAATGATAGGCATGATAAATCATAGATCTAAGGGCCTGATTGGTATTTGTAGTGTTCCAGAAAGGTAGAAATTGAAGATTAAAGTATAGATAATCCATTCATTGACAAAAAATAACATTGCATACATTCCTACTACCAAGAAGAGTCATTAGACATGAACTAGATTAGAAAACTTGCATTCAATATATATAGAAGTTCTCAAATGAAATATCTAGACAATAGTAGCACAGTTTAAAATTTAATCAAAAGCATGAAAGAATAGAAAGGCTCAACAATTGGCACAGTCTGAAAGTCTTTTGCAATAAAATAAAACAGTAATAAAGGCCTAGTGTCTTTTCCTTAAAATAAGTGTTCCTTCAAAATCTGGACCCTTCCCTCAAAAAAGAGAGAAGCATATATAGCAGAAAACTCCCACCGCCTTAGAGAGCAGTAATAGACAAGATTTCGCGATCTCTGGCAATGATTCAAAAATGAGTATATTTCACAAGCCGTTGCAATAGAAAAGATTCAAAACCAAACATCCGGTCATTCCAGGCTTAGGTGCATCCCCTACAAATGATGGTGGTGGTCCCAACAAGGTTAAATAGACAAGTGTCATCATCCCATGAAGTAATTATGACACACATTGGCCAATCACAACATTTGGTTCGCTTGATTCATCGCCCAAATACGAGACCTACCGAAGAGACACATGGAACCATAACTCTGTCTGTGGCAACCTTTATCTTTTGCCATTGAAGACTTGCACCAAGGTGACACGTGTTGAGTGGGCAGAGCTTTATCTAAACTGCATATAGAACACTTTATCTTTCTGATTTGCATTTGCATCTTGCATCCTAGGTTTCATTTGCATCAACATTCAATTAGGTTTTTTTTTTTGTTTTTGCATCCTAGGGTTTCTCAAATTGCATTAGTGAAAGACTCATTTAGACTTCATTTTTTCATATCATATCATTCAAAAACTAAAAAAATTGCATTTGCATCCTCAATTTGCATCTGCCAAGCATTAAAATAACTTTAAATTTTCTAAAAAACACCAAAAAAAATCATACCTGGACTCATTCTCCACCCTAGGCAAATCAGTCTACCTGGACATTTTAAACTTCATATTCAAGCATTTTTTGGGTATTTTCTACATTACAGTTTGTTGTTATTACTTTTTGTTATACTTTCCAGATTGTCTATTTTCTCTTCTTTCTTGCATCTTAGTGTACTTTCATTCATTGTCATCATGTCATTTTCTTTTAACAAGTTTTGGAAGTCATTGAAATCCTTAGTCAACATGTCCAATTGTGCCTTTGGTTGTGATCCTAATGACCTTGAGCTTCCTCATGCTCCTTCAACTCCAAATGAATGTCCTCCTCGTGTTGTTGACATCATTGGAGAAGATGATGATAGCATGAACAAGTTCTTCAATTAATTCCTTGATAACCTTGAAGCCAATGCATCCTTTTACCCATCCATGAAGTCACAAAATTTTCCTACTATTGCACCTCCTGATCACTTTGGATACCTACATCTCGAAACCAATGAAGAACCTAAGTTCCCTCCATCAAGTGGACCTAGTTCCTCTAAACAACCACACCCTCACCCATTTTATGATCACAAAGTTACAATCACACCTTTCGACCTTGAAGAAACATATGGAAAAGGCTTTACTATCTTAAGCAAATAAGGGTGTGACACAACAAATGAGCATGGCATTCATCAATTTCTTGAACAAAGACCAACAGAAGAAAATACAATAGGACTAGGATATCAAGATCCTCTTCATGCTAACAACCCTCCTTTTGAATATTGGAGACTTCGAGATGATGGTACCATGATTTTTGACTCTCCCTATGACTTGAAATTCATCCTTCCTCGTGAGAAATCCTTTCCTAATCACAATGACCAAGAGAAATACATCACCCTTGGTCCTACTTCACCACATTCAATCTCACCTATTGATAAACCTTTTCAATTAATTTTTCCTCCATCTAATAATGAAGAAGCTTTGTAAATACTCCTTCGTCATGTGGTCTCATCACTCTCCCACCCCCTACTAGAATCAAACTTTCCAAAGACAACACAAAGTATTGTGCTTATCACCACACCCTTGGACATCATACTAATAAGTGTAAATATTTACAACGTATATTGGATCAACATAAGGATCCTAGACCTATTGAATTTATCAAATAGCTAATACACTTTACACACTTCACCAAATCCTCTCCTCATGCCATAGTTGTATAATTTTCTATTCTCACTATTGCATGACTTTTTCCATCACCCACCTCAACTCATTCTTGCCCTACACTTAGTGGGGGAAAGACATTGTTAGCCTTATCCTTGTAATGCATTTTTCTTTGTCTCTTAACTGCGTTATTCATTTTCCACTTATATTACTTAAGATTGTGTAGCCAATAACCCGGTTAATAGTTGACTTACATTTGCATTACTAGGTCCTTTTACATTTTCATTTTTCCTTGATCTGATTTTATGTGCGTATCGTGTTCACCTATAATGTGTGTATGATGTTTTCTCTCTCTTTGTACACTTCCTCTATTTGTACCTCTATTCTTCTACACATCGTACACTTTCCCCTTTCTTTTTCATTTTTGTTTTGTATTTTCCTTTTGGGGATGACGCAAAGTGTTGAGACACCCTATGTCTCTTCCATGTTGACCGAAAAGGTCCCTTTTCCTTTTCCCTTTTTTCTTTATATTTTCTTGTGCTTTTACTTTTTGGGATGATGCAAGGCATCGAGACCGAAATGTCTCCTTCCATGTTGACCCAAAATTTTCCTTTGTCTTTTCCCATTGTATTTTCTTTTCGCTTGTGTTTTCCCTTGGGGATGATGCAAAGTGTTGAGACCGCAATGTCTCTCATGTTGACCCAAAACAGACTTTTTTTTCTTTTTTTTCATTCTCTTTGTGTCATTTTTCTATATGTGCTTTGGGGAATGATGATAGTTTTGAGCTCTTTCATAAAAATATTGCAGCAACGAAATACTAACCCCAAATCCATAGATCCCTTATGTGTTTAGTGTGTTCCTTTCTAGGTGGAACCTCCTTTTCTTTTTGTTCTCTTTTCATTCAATAGAAGTATCCTAACTTTAGAAACATATTACTTGGCATAGGGCTTTCCAAGTTGGCTCTCATGTCTTGTTTTCTTTTTTCATTTTTTCCCTTTGCTACTTTAAACTGCTCAAGAATAGTGTGTAGCAATTCCTTTAAAGTGGGGGGCATACATGTTGCAAGGTGTGACCCTTGGTCTTCCTTGCACAACGCTGGCTTGTGACATGGTTTAACCGCCTCCTATGGTTCTTAACCGAAGCTTGTATCGGCATTGATAGGTCGATCTTTTTGTGCAATGGCAAGTCCAACAATTGGTATCAGAGTTGGTCATAGTTCAAACCCCTTGCTTGTGCTGGGGGGGATTGTTGCAAGGTGTGACCCTTGGTCTTCCTTGCAGCACAAGCTTGGGTTTGTGACATGGTGTAACCGCCTCTGTGGTTCTTAACGAAAGCTTGTATCGGGCATTGATAGTTCATCTTTTGGTGCAGCGAAAGTCCAACAATACATTGGCATCATTTCATTTGCATTCTTGGTTCTTAGTGTAGCCTTGTCACTTCATATGATGTGTTCATCACTTTGTGGATGACATTGGTATGATTCCTTCATAAGTGTGATCTATCTTAGTATATTACATTCCTCTTAGTGGCCTGATGTGATGCACTGCATCCCCTAAGCTATGGATATTCTATTCTTTGATTGGTCCTCTCTTGGAGACGTTATACACAATTTTCCCTAAGTGATAGACCTTGCATGAACTTAACAAGACTCCTTTGAACATCTTTTCCATTTTACATTTTACATTTTACCACCTTTGCATAACACAACTTGCATGACAATGGTACTATCCTCTTTGTTCATGAGTTCTAAGCATTACAAAGCTTTGCTTGTCTCATGAAGCACCAACCAACATTTTCCTTTGTGGTGCCTTGTTAAAGTTATCAAGAGGTATAACTTTGATATGGTTGAGGGGAAGCCATTCAAAGCACAAATTTCTCCATAGCCACCTATGTGTTTTTGAGTGCATACCAACTAGTGTATGTTTCACCTTTTTCTCACCCAATCAACCGCCATGAGTTTTGTGTCACCGTGAGTGAGTATGCATTCTTTCTCACAAACAACCTAGATCTAATCCACAACTAGTTGGAAAATGATTGAAGCTTGAACCGATTCTCCTTTTCTTCTCTTTCTTCTTTCTCACTTGCATTGCCTTTTTTCCTATGTTTATTTCCATGGGATCTTTATCTTGGGGATTGATCATCCCTCTTGATCATTGTCATTCCATCTTGCTAACATGTGTGCATTTGGATCCCTCTCGATATGCATGACTACTTTATTGTGAGTTTGAAGCAAGTACATCCTATCACTAAAGTGGGGGCTAAATTTACCATGGAAAAATGGATCATTGAAATTTTCATGGTCTTTTAGGCCTTTCTCCTATGATTTTTGACTTGTGTCGCTTTGATTTAATGTTGCAATGTAACTTATGCTTTCACACTAGGTCCTAAATATTCAAAATATGACGTCTTGTGAAGGTGTTGTGAAGTGTTGTAACACATTTCTACACTTTTCTAGACTCTTCTCATTACAATTCACCTAAAAATAACCTTTCCATCATTTTTCAAGTCCTATTTTAAGGTGTTGTAAGTCTTGTAACAAGATTTCATGCTTTTCTAGGCTTAATATCACTATTTACACCTTTCTTATGCTTTATTTGACTCCTTTATGCACTCATAAGGCTTAACTAAGTGTATTTTTTAATGTAATATCAACAAACAACATTAAATGCAAGATAATTACTAACACCCATGATGGCACTTTCAAATTTTCCAAAATTCTACCATGCTCATATTAAAACCATAAGAAATTTTACCTAAAAAATATTTGTTACATCTGTTGTAGGGTTCTTATATGAGGTTTCAGGTTTTGTTCATTTTAGATTGCTTGGAATTCTATTCTAACATTTACTGGTATTGTCTATTGTTGGTCACAAAGAATCTTTTTATGTACGTTAAATTTTATCATGTGACTGGCCTTCCTGGTGTCTAGGTCTGAATTGTCTAAATTTTACATCCTTTATATTGCATGATTCATAAGTCTTGAGCCTACTATTCTCATATCATCCTAGAGAAGTCCCCTCTTTTAGAACAACTAATGAGCACATGCTTAAAAGTCTCCACTTAAGTCCTGATGGCCCTCATACTTGTATCAATCATCGCTAATTTATTCATAGGTTCACACCCTGAATTAGCGACGAGCGATGGAATAATGTTTTGATTTAACATCTCTCATCTCCAATGGATTTTGAGCCTTCAAACTTATATTAATATTGAAGAAGTACATAGGACTAGTTTCTTAGAGAGAAACTTTCTTTATATACTTCATCTCTAAGAAACTAGTCCTATGTACTTCGTCGATATTAATGGAAAGCATGAATTAGGTTGGGGATACATGCTAATTGTCAAATCAACTATGATTAATCAAGGTTAGAAGGGAACATGGTAGCATTTGAGATAGCCTAGTTGTTTTCAAGGAGCAAGTTGATAATGGTCGAAAAAAAATGCTCATGGCCACCTTAGATGAAGTTTGAATTGCTCTAAGATGAACGGCCTAGATTCAGAGCCAAAATGATATGTTACCAATTTGCTCATGTAAGGAATTCTGAATCATTAATTTTGCATGCTCAAATTTTCAATTTAAATGCAGGTTGATCATTGTTTATTCACACTATCTTTTCATACTACATTAGAAGTAAGGCATGTGTAGTAAAGGAGATTGAAACGGTTGTAAGTTTTCCTAAGTAGAGTTTTAGTGTTTGCATCCTGAGTAAATTGGTATGAAATTAGATTCTCTGGTCTATTTAGGATTTTTGTTGCTTGAGTTATTTGCAATTACTGGGATTGGGTTGATTCTCTTGTGGGTCTTGAGTCAAAAATACTTTTAATCATCCCTCTGCTAGTTTTAAAGAAAAAGGGAAAGGTTGGTGCAAAAATTCCACCTTTTAGGAGGTCTAGTCAGCTAAGTGTATTTGAGTGTCGTGAAGACATAGCTGAGCAAGAATCCATGGCTTCTCCTAAGATTTCAAAGGGTAAAAGGAGGGCTAGGGGCCATAAGAAGAAATCAATTATGCAGAGTACTTACCACTTAAGGAATAGGACCTTTCCAAGTGAAGTGGTCAAATGCAAAGGCAAGGAACTGGCACTGCCAGTGAAGAAGGCAAGGAATAAAGAGAAGAGCCACAGGGCCTTCTTGGGTAAGCATGACTCTCCTATCGTGCTTTCGGACTCTCCTTCAGATGTTGAAGTTGATACCAACTCAGACTATGGCCAGTACCTTCATTCCCTGGTGCCATATGGGAGCTCTGATGATGATGTACTAGTAATACCTCGAATTGCTTCGAGGACAAGGAGCGGTCAGGCATTTTTGGATGTCGATGACTCTGAATAGGGTCACCTCCTATTTTTTAGTTTTTTATGACACCATGGTCTTTGCATAGGAGGTATTTGTTTGCATTTTTCTGTGGTTTGTCTTTTGTTTTCTCATGTTGATGTGGAAGTCTTCGAGAAGATAAGAATGGAATCTTTTTGTTTTCAAACAATGAATGTTGTGACAACAACCATAAATATCTTGCACATGTTTTTTTCCTTTTTTCCTCCTCTTTTCTTGAATGATTGCATATGAAACTGCCTGGGAGTTCTTCGATGAGTCCATTAGAATTAGGTTTTTGAAATGAACTCAAATGAAAGTGAAATTGTAATTTAGTTAGGTGCTTGTTGCTCCCATGTTTATATAAAGGGGATTGCATGGTTGAAAGGAGAGAGTTCATAATTTTGAATCTAGACACAGTCACAATAAATACTATGCTCTAATCATAGAATAGAATGTAAATAGATACTCTAGTAGATATATCAAAAGCAAGTTTAAGATGAAAGTTATACCGTATACGAATCTTAAATATTTTTAAATACAAAGAAATATCAGAAATGAAGAAGAATTTTAGTTTCAAAATATTACTCTCCTATGTATTTTCTTTCAAGTTATGAATGAAGATTATTAGTGACAATTTCATTTGTCTTTTGTCATTTGTATACAATGTATGAATTTTTTTATGCTTTAGTTCAATGAATTGATTAAATGTTGAAATGAGCTCATTAGTTTGTGAGAAAAGAATATAGGATTTACTAAGGAAGTGATATTTTGCAGACACAGTGAGTTAGACATTACAAAGTGACACTCTAATGGTCCACTAATTTTTGAGGTTCAATCAAAATTGTACTACCAATTGATTACTAGTTGTAACTCATTTTCTTTCTTAGGTAAAGCAATGATTATTTTATTAGTTTATCTTATAGTCAATTGAGCCAGTATTGAATTGGGCCTAGGATTCAAGATGAAGAATCATTCAAAATACTTTAAAATTACAATTTCCCAACTCTAAGTATGAAGGCACACTCCTTGAAAATAAGTGACACTTTTATCTGACTTTTATCGAGCCTTTGATAGAGGTGATTTTCATGGAATAGTGCATCTATGGAAAAAAATACTCTTTACTAAACGTGGGATATTACAAGTATGCATGGGATTACCCTCCTTGGGTTTCATAGTGCCTGAAGAGAAGTGAAGTACTAATTACTTTACTTAAGTTTTGGAAAATCCTCAACCTAGCTGATAATTGGGTTGTGGCAAGCTCATAGGTTAGGACTGAGATTAAGTTTGGTTCTATAAAAATAACCAATAGAAATGGCGACTCTGCTGGGGACACCTTTGTAACCTTGATACAAATGTGTCGAAGACCATTTAAAAGAGTCAAAACAAAATGAACATCTGGTTCAAATGTTGAAGAAGTTCCAAATCTGCAAATTGGTTTGTTGTACATCCCTAAGGTGACTCTGCTAGAAGAACTTAGATAAAGATATCCTTACTTCAAAGGTTTTCCACTTGTTGAAGAGGTGGTGACTCCGCTCAAACAATTTCTACATATTAAGGGTTATTTTTGTTATTTGTAACCTAAAAATGTGCTATTCAAAGTTCTAGTAACTGGAGGTGTGAAGGTACATAATTTTCGCTCCACTTAAAGTTTTATTCACAAACTAGCAAGTATGGATGGTTAGAATGAAGTTGTATTTCTTAAGAATTGCTATCTATTTGCATTTATTCTTCATATTGGTATAGTTGTGATTGTGCACCATTAGTAAAAACCATATTTGCATACATCCATGGATTATAAAAGAGAACTAACCATGCCATTAGAAACTTAGATGCATATTGTCAAAAAGCTTCATAAATCTGAAAATCCTCAAATAGTTGATATCAAAAAGTGCATGAACCCAAGTGTGAACAAGCCTAGGATAAGGCCGGAATGAAAAGTTGTATTCAAAAGGGGAGTTAAAGAGTTGAATAAAAGGAACTTGATGGCTATGCAAGCCCAATTAAGAGACAATCATGCTAGGTTTGTTAGCCAAACTGTTGTACCTTTTGTCAATTCATTTGATTCATTATATGACCAATTAGACTTGTCATGGATTGATTATAAGTTTAAAAGTATGTCATCTTCAGTCTATAAACAGATGCCTTGATTTAATGGATGTAATGTGTGTGAAGGAGATATACATGTCCAAATTTTTTATAGCTTCATGGTGAAACATTCATTTAGGGATCAAGATATGTGGATGATATTTTTTGTCAGATATTTTGAAGCTAGAGCTAGGGACTGGTACTTAGGTTTTCTTGAGAAATCATTTTCTTGCTGGAATAAATTGGTGGATGCTTATAGACAAGAATTTGCAAAATAACCTTCTAATCTTGTCACAAAGTTAAAATAGCTTAGGAAACAAGATGATGAGTCAAGCATTGCTTTTAATCACAAATTTTTTGTTGCTCTTGCACTAATACCTAAATTTTTCAGACCTAGTACATCAGATTGCATTCATTTGTATTTTGAAGCTTTTGAGGAGGGATCTAGTGCACTGATTAAAGATTTTAAAAATTTGAATATACAAATGGCTTACACATGTTTAGATTGGAAAGAATGAGGAATGAATATGTGCAAATTTTGTTGTCTTCAGCTGTGGATAAGCATGTTGATGAAAACAACAATTGTATGGATACAAATGATCAAATATCCCCAGTTTTAGATACAAACAAGTTCATATCTAATAAGGAAGAAGTTAAGAGTATTGCAATATTCACCATTGATGCTCATAATAGTGATAATACTTCTCTTTGCTTTCATGAAGATATAAATGGTCAATTCAATGATGAAACCCAGTCTATGAAGTTTCTAGATTTTGATAGTGGTAATATCTTGGTATGTCCTAACTTACAACTTGGTAAAGCGTGTTTTTCTACTGGAGGACAAGAGGAAGAAATAGTTGAAAGAATGGATCTGAATTGTGGTCTATTAAATAGTGAACAAATTTCAAATTTGTTAACCACTGAATACCAAAAATATGCACATACGAATAACCCTCAGTTATTGTGTAATATTCATAGTGATTTTGATAGTGATGATAATCTTTATTATGAAAGATATGAAACATGGGTATCTAATTTACTCCTTCCAGTGATGAACAAGCCAGTCACCATGATGGTAATGTAGGTCAAGGCAGGAAGCCATTAGATTGTAATGATGCATTATATGATGAGCATGAAAATGTGCAAACTGATGCAAACTCAGAAACTTGTGTTGATGAGTTAAGAACAGCAAATAACCAACAAGTTTACAAGCCAAATTTGGATAATTTTAATGTAGAGTTGGATAAGTATTTGTTTCTTGATTTAGATAAGCTTAGTTATGAGTCTTTTTATATGGATATGGGGGCTGATTTAAAAGGAAAAATAGATTATCTTTTGGAACCATGATTACTCACTTTTGAACAAAATATGAATGTTGAAGATGTTAGCATGATATGTGCAGAAAGCATTAGAGTGAGTAAGAATAAGGAAAGCATAGAGATTCTTGATGATTCTCTACACTAACATGTTGAGGCACAGTTACAGGGTGTGCCAATGTATGAGTGTATTTCTCTACATACACTTGGAGATAGTTTGCATGATGTGCATAATCTTTTGATTGGTCCTTGTAATTGTTTCACTTTTGACATGCAAATTACTAATCACACTGAGCTTGATAATCCTAGCTACATGGTGGAGTATGAGTGCTATATTTTTCAGCTGGATGAAATTTTCTTGTAGTGTGGTAATGAGCAAGACATTAAGGAAATTTTTTTTCAACTTCACATTATTTTGAATGAAAAAATTTATGAGTCATTTCCACATAATAATCAATATTTTAAGGGTATACTTGATTCTCAGATGCATGGTAGTTATGAATTTTTTGATAACGTTATACTTGCTAAGTTATTGAGAATTGCCAGCATGTTTAATTGAGAATATTCTAGTAATGTCTTCAGATTGGATTCAGTGAGGTGTGATGAAAACTTTGTATATGATAGAGGTAAGAGAAGGCCCATAGTTTTTGGTTTCCTTGGGCCATCAGATGTGGTTTGACTTGTCAAACCAAAGCAGTTGGGAGTAGAGATGACCTTTTGACTCTGTTGCCCAATGGAGTAGGCACTTGGTCTGCTTCTCTAGAGGATATGAATTCTTGCTTTGTTCACTATGGAACAGACATCCCCGAAAAGAGCCACTGATGGCACTTTCAAATTTTGCAAAATTCTAGCATGCTCATATTAAAACCCTAAGAAATTTTACCTAAAAAATATTTGTTACATCTATTGTAGGGTTCTTATATGAGGTTTAGGGTTTTTTTGTTTTAGATTACTTGGTGTTCTATTCTGTCATTTACTGGTATTGTCTATTGTCAGTCACAAAGAATCTTTTCATGTATGTTAAATGTCATTATGTGACTGGCCTTCCTCGTGTCTAGGTTTGAATCACCTGACTTTTACATCCTTTATATTGCATGATTCATAAGTATTGAGCCTACTATTCTCATATCATCCTAGAGAAGTCCCCTCTTTTATAAAAACTAATGAGAACGTGGTTAAAAGTTCCCACTCAAGTCATGATGGCCCTTGCAGTTGTATCGCTCATCATTGATTTATTCATAGGGTCACAACTCGAATTAGCAATGAGCGATGGAATGGTGTCTTGTTTTAACATCACAAGTCGCCAATGGATTTTGAGCCTTCAAACTTATATTAGCAATGAGATATTCCCTAGTCTTATGTTCTCATCGCTCATTGCAGATTTGTTTTAGAACTTGAGTTCTGAATTAATGATGAGCGATATGATGTGATATCGCTTGATCGCAGATATGTTTTGAGTGTAAAGCCTTATATCAGCGACACGTGATGGACCTTATACATTTTTTAAATCATCTCATCGCTAATTGGTTGCAAAATGTATGAGGAGAATTAGTGATGAACAAAGGCCTTATGTAATAACTTCATCGCTCATCGCGGATTTGTTTTAGAACTTACGTTCTAAATTAGTGATAAATGATGGATGTCCTCTAAAGGGTTTTTTCTTTCGCTAATGTGTTATGATCATATGAGTGATGTCTTAGAACTATGCCATTTGTTTTATGCAGGTTGTACATGTCCAAATCTAGTGCTATCACAACATTTTCCATCACAAATAGAATCCTAAGTGCAAGGTTTGAATTAGTGATGTACGATGGAGGGATGAATGTGACCAAATGTTAGGCTGTTGAAC
>VDFB02140749.1:0-15973 GCA_007258455.2 Sequoia sempervirens | reverse complement strand
AGTATCACTTGTTTACACATTCAAGAAGACACTCTAATTCTAATGATACTAGACAAGCCTACGGATGACTTAGCTTTAACCAGAACAATGACTTAGCTTACACAGTTCTAAGGTTTGTGTGTGCATGTCCAGTTGGTATCCATTACTGTTTACCCGACCAAGTTCTTCCCCGAGTGATATCTCTCCTCTGACTCGAGGTACGAACCTGTTTCCTGCAAATCATGACATGGTAACGGAAGTCATTTGCTCAAGACCAAAGTAATATACATTAAGCATTGTAGAAAGTTAGAACAACATTATTTCATAACTCAATATGCTAACTTCATTCAAGATTTACATCAATAGAAGCATCAGATAATGAGACAATCATTTAGGATACATCCAATTGATCACAAGAACAATTCAATTTATTCAACAGAAAGATTCAACATTTACAATGTACATCCTATGAATAGTAGCTATACAATCAGGGTGTAACAATACTTCCCCCCTTGTGAATCATCATCCTCGATGAGGTATAGCTCTTCAACATATAGCTTAATTCAAGTAAAGTGTTACTTACATTTCACGAAATACGTAAGATTTATAAAACATTCAACCTATGGAGTAATCTTGTCGTTTTTGGAACTTGCTTCGAGTGTTCACACTATCGCATAGGGAAATCTTGTATGCCTCACACATACTTACTCTCCCAAAGAGTTTTAACACATATACACATCCGAGTTATAATAGTAACTATACATCACACCAAACACACAGTGATCGGAAATCATTGGTCCATGAATTTATCCCTAGTATAATCTAAATAGAAAAGGAAAGTCGATGCATTGTACACTACATCGTGGGTCCAATCCTTCTCTTTTGGTATTTATACTATTAGACAACTCATAAACCGAGTCCTTCTGCCACTTACACATTCATTATCCTTACCACATAATACTTGTACTTGATTATTTGTCCATTGGGAGCACAACTTTTACTCCTAGACACCTATCAAATCTTGATACTGCTTTATACATAAGCTTTGTATCTCAAAGTTTCATTGATAACTTCAATCTATTACTCCTTTTTGACATTTTATCAAGTCTATGATTCACTCAATTCTAAGCCTTTTTCAGCTTAATTGAGTTTTTAGTCTTTTATATCATATAATGGTCCAAACTTCAATATTAGAAGTTTATAAATCGTTCAAGACTTATTCTACCATCTTTCCTCCTGGAATCTTGCGATAGTATACATGACTTAAATACGATGACATCTGGTCTTCATTTCCCGGTATAATAGTCATTACCTTGCCACATTCCGTGTAGCTTCGAACTCTATCTTTCCAAGTTTACAGTAGTTTCTCATCCAACAATTCCTGTTGTTGTTCCGATGTCCTAACTTTGACATTAGTTTCCTCGTTTTATTTCAAATTCTTCAAAATTTGGGTACATAGGTTCTTTTACATCCAATAATAGTCTATTCTTTGACTAGTTGAAAACCTATTTTACGATCTCACACCATTTTAATTCCCATATAATAATGGTTATAAGTTTTGCGGAGATAAATCCCATTTATCTTAGGACATCCATATCTAGGATCTCTTCTGTCCTTGGATTATTTTCAAAGATGTTATCCATCTTTTAACTCAATCAAATTTTCCCAATAATTTTGGTACTAATTTTGAGTGTTAATACACGTTCCGTCATATTGATCCCTAGATAATAGTAAATTTAATTACCTACCTAGTTACCAAGCATGAACATTCCTCGTTGGTTCCATTGATTCTCTTAATCATATAGGAGAGCTCCAACTTCAGTACATCCTTTTGAGTTCAAGTAACATCCCCGGTGCTTTACTCAATAAAATTTCCCATTATTTCACTCAAAATGTTATATTGCTCCGACATAACAATGGATGTTTCCCTTTTGAGAGTGTATTGTCTTTAATATAAGTGCCACTCAACAACGTTCTAGTCAATACGATGACTTCTTTCCAAGAGTGTAAAGTAGCTTCTTTATAACTCACTAGGTATTCTACCTTTGTTTCCACTCATAGAATCTCATAAGTTCAAGTGATATACACATTTCCATTGGTGAATCACAATCCCAATATTCCCTTCCAATTCTTGGGATTCTCAATCGATGATTAATCTGATGATATAGGTTTCTCTACCTCTATATATCTCAATCAAGACCGAATGTACAACTCAACCAAGTAGATTTATTCCAACTACAAGGCATTAAAAGAGTAGTCAATTTATTTAACTCAACTCAATGGTTAGATCTTATCCTAAGATCTTATTCGAATGAACTTCATGTCATGGCTAGGTTATTACAAACCTAGTGTTTTCATTAAATAGACGGTGATCAAGTGATCAGCCATGTAAAGATAATTGATGCATTGCATAGCGTCATTTTCTACCTTATTTTCCATTCCATATTTATGGCTTATGGTTAAACCTTTTCATCCTCGGGTTTCATAGCACAATAAGCTTATAGTTTCAATTCGTTTTCATGACATGAATACATTTCATATTGAAATAACATTTTTTTATCTACTTTACCTTATATAAGGTGTATAGGAATGTAGAGACACTTTCTTTTAGTCATGAGTATCTTAAAGCTTTCCTTGCCAATCTCATAGGCGGCCTTTCTTATCATGATCAAATATCTGCCTATCCTTTTTCCTAGGCATCAAATGATAATTTCATTTGATTCTTCCAATCAACTAAATATAAGGTATGGGATGATAATAGGTAATTATCTTTCTCCAGAATTCTCAATACCTTTTTCCTTGTGGATATCAAATGATAATATCGTTTGATCTTTCGATCAAATAATCCTAAGTATGGGTTTGTTTTCTCCGAAGATCCCAATACTTCTTTTCTTGGACTATAAACTGTATGACTTATTTGTCATCATGACTTGCGAAGAAGACATTAGTTCTTCTAAACTAAGAACATACTCACGTTCTTTTGTTGAATGGGGTACTAAACTTGAGTCAACCCTACTCTTTTCCTTTCCCCCTTAGAGTTTCCACAGCTTTTGATCTACTCAAAATTGAACTCCCAGCAAACTCTTGCTTCTTTTGTAAGGATTTGTCATTCCCTACTGTTGGCTTTACATTGCCTTTACCTTGTCTCGAGACATATCTCAAATATACTTTTTCCAAAGTTAAATTTGTCATTGATTTCTATCCCACATTAGATCTAATGAATAATCAGCAACTTATGAGTCACTTCATTAATCCAATTCTCTTTTCAACATCCCTTTGGCGAAGGGTACTCTATATCCACAAAACTTGTATTCCCTTTCCGTTTGGAACATTCTAATCAAAAGTTTGACTTTCACAAACATGAAGGTGAGTTTAGCTTATACTCTAACCAATCTTTGTTAAACCTCTGGTAAAACCGTCCTGACTTACCACTTCAAGCTTCTTTATTATTCAGTCACTTTTCAAGTGGCATAATTCCAATGCTTGGAATCTTCCTCACTTTTAACTTCTAAAATACCAAAGTTGTTTGGTCTTTTTAATATCAAACTCCAATAATCTAATTGATTTTGGTCAGTGGAACCCTGTCCACTTTATTGTTTACATAATTCGGACCATTCTGGTCTTTTCTCTTATCTCTAAGGTACTAACTCTTTTTCCTTGCAAACTCCTATCTTTACATAAGAATTAGCTTAATGTCAAGAGTTCTCCAACTCCCGTGGATACTTCCTTCGTTGACTTCCTTATTCAATTTAATTTATGCTGACACCGCATATACAAAGATTCGTAGTGTTTTCACTAAATCCAAAAATTCCTGACTCTCTGCAACTATAGTTTGCTACTACAACAAGGGTTATCTTATTCCTTTTGGTTGCCTTAGAGTCATAAATCTATTTCGTTGGATAAAGGTATACACCGGTTACTCCTCCTAACCTTTCTTCATAACTTGATTGCATAAATTTCCGCAATCCTAAGTACTAACATAAATTGTTGGTTTAGGAGTTCCTACTCCAGGGATAACTCTTAACTCGTCCCAACTTAACAAGCTACTGGGAGTTCATCTTCCTTTCACTTCTTCCTCAGTTCTTTTCCTCTTGCCATTCTGGCACAAGAACTTTTCCCAACCTTTATCTTCTGACAAGGTTTACGCATTGTTGCGTAATGAGCTCATAGGTTCCTAGTGTAAAACCTGGTAGCTCTGATACCACATGTAACGAACACATTTGTACGATAAATTTAAAACTTTACAATTCATACATAAAAGTAAGAACAATACCATCTTGATTAAAAATTTTCTTTTCAAAACATAAATAAGAATCATCTTTTGCATCTTTAAACTATTTCATTTCAAATGAAATTACAAAGCATGAAGAGAAACATACATACATAGCCCGTAGGCTTTTGACACCAATAGAAATAAGAAGGTCCAGGAATTCGTCCTGTCAAGCTTTGGATCATCCGTCGGGTGTTCGTGGAGGAGAAACATCACTCGAGCGTTTTTCCGCCAACCACGGACTTATAATGCGGTCCCCCGCACGATCATTTTGCAATGAACGGCCCTCCCTTCGAAGAAGAGATTGGTTGGGTAACCTCTAATGACTACCAACTGGACATAGTGCTGTGATTCTACAAAACTAGCTTTCGTGCTATCGGCAAATCACAAACTAGGTTGTATTTCGGAATCACGGTGAACTGACAGTGTAGTACAACAACTAAATGGTTCCTTACACTACTTTGGCCAAAGTGTTTACGTTCAACGAAGAACATAGGTCATATGTCACATTCACTAGCCAGGTTCAACTTGACTTAAGGCTATCTTAATTCTACGCGTAGGTTGGTCTATCGGGGTAGTCCGTACCCTAGACTTCCTACAACATCTTACTACTGGGAAGAAGAATCCATTTAACAAGATACTACAACTGACGCCCTAATTCAGGATATACACATCCTAGGGATACAATAACTTGACTAAGTTGTTTGTATTTAGTTGTAGAATATAACTTGCAATTATTCTCGACTCAATCCTAGTAACTATTATTTATACACAAGCATATGCTCATTATATAGAGCCATTTAAACACAATGCAGATTGCTATCCATTAACTAATGTAAAACGTACACCAATGACAACAAAAGCCATGAAAAGACTACATTTATGATAATGGTTAAGAAACTATTATTCTTTTTAATTCAATCTTAAGACAATCAAACTCTTTTCTTTCCAGCCATGACTATAATTCAGAGACCTATCAGATTACTCTGGAATATTAGCAAAATATGTAAAGTAAGAGTTTAGCATGCCTGATTTAGCTTTCCACAAGTTTGGAAGATAGCTCCTTCACTTGCCTTTACTCAGATCACTTTCAGCTTGATTCTTGAAACCAAATACTCAACACAGTAAACGAGCAATTCCTGATTACTCCTCTCTTATTCAAAGATTACTTCAAACCAGCAATTTCAAACTTCTGCTCTCTTGTTCAGAGAATACCTCACATTAACAAAATAACTTAACAATTTCTCTACTATGGCGAATTCACTCTTTAGCTATAAAATGCTCAAGGAAAACTTGACTGTAAATTCGTGTGAGTAAGAATGCCAAACGCAGGTATATATATAGGTTGATTTTAAAACTGATTTCCACCTTCTATGGCGCCAGAACTGCCAGCAGGTTGAAGAATGTTTCAAACCAAAAACGTGTTTCAATATGGTGAGGGTTTCGACCTCCATGTTTGACAGCAAAGAAGCTTATTTCATTTCGAAATTGTTCAGACTGTTAAAAACGTGACAGCTCTCAATCTGGTGCGTTTTTACAGTTAGGTTAATTGCCAAGTTTCCATTTCAGACTTTTTCCTTGCTCAAATGGCGTCCACATTTCCTTCTTTTTGCTAAGCATGAAATATCTCATCTATTTTCTGACGCCTGGCCCTAGTCGCGCGATTTCTCTGCGCGTTTTTCATTTTCTTTAAGCATTTTCGCATTTTTTCTTCCTTATTTCGATTTTGTAAATCTTTAATTCTTTGATAAAGTTTTCAAAATAATTATGACGCATTTGCTCAAGCTCAGAATTGAAGTTTAACATTTCAACGTATTCATTAGAGAATTTCGCGATTTAGAGAAATTCGCGATTTTTATTCTTTTCTCTGATTTACATTCTCATTTTATAAAAGTGTTTAAAATGTTTAATTTACATTTCATTTGATTTTGTAAATTCTTTTATTTAAATATATTTTATATATTCTATTAAAATACTTATATAATATAGTTTTTGTATAATTATTTAAATTATTAATTTAAATAATATTGTATACATTTTAAACTATATTATATTGATATTTTAATATAATATTAAATATATTGAAATACTTATCTTTATACTAATACATATATATTCATTTACATTATACGTTAAACATGTAAATTTATATATATGTATTCGTATAAATTCAGAGGCAAGATATCGTTACTATATATAATTCATTCATCTCGTTAGCTGTGGGTATGTATACTTGTATATATATCTGTATATATACTACATGTATAAGTATCCATAAATACATTTATATCGACACATACGTATGGCATATCCATCTGCTTAATACGTTTGTATCGACATGAATGTACTTATGGGTACTGGTACATATCGTATTCGTATGTACAAATACACATATCCACCTCTAACCAGAACTTATCACTTATAAGGTTATACTGGCAAGCATCACTTGTTTACACATTCAGAAGAAGACACGACTCCTAATGATACTAGACAAGCCTACGGATGACTTACCTTTAACCAGAACAATGACTTAGCTTACTCAGTTCTATGGTTTGTGTGTGTATGTCCAGTTGGTATCCATTACTGTTTACCTGACCAAGTTCTTCCCCGAGTGATATCTCTCCTCTGTCTCGAGGTACGAACCTGTTTCCTGCAAATCATGACATGGTAACGGAAGTCATTTGCTCAAGACCAAAGTAATATACATTAAGCATCGTAGAAAGTTAGAACAACATTATTTCATAACTCAATATGCTAATTTCATTCAAGATTTACATCAATAGAAGCATCAGATAAAGAGACAATCATTTAGGATACATCCAATGAAGAATGCCTGAAAACAAAAGATGACCCAATGTCTGCAAGCAACACATCTCCCCTTAGGAAGAAACAAATCCATAAGCTGATGAAGAAGCCACTCCATATCCAACTGAAAGGAGGAAGAATGAACGCTCAACATGTATGCCTCTGAAAACTGAGTAGGAGCCTCCAAGCTTGAATGAGCCACAACATAATCATGGTCAAACTCAACCAAGAAACATGACAAATCAAGTGATGGAGGAGACTCATGAATATCAATCTCCAAAGACAAAGAAGATGGTGTAACAGTTGTGCTAAAACTGTCATCAAAGAGGAGAGAAATCCCCTCAAGTGTGTCCTCCAAATATGTAGTATGAGACTCTAGGAACAAGTTAGAAATCCCTGTCAAATAATCATCCCACAAAGCAAGATCTGAAAAACTATGATTATCCTGCTGAACAGAAGCAACAATGGCTGAAGAAGCAGGAGGTGGAGGTGTAGGAAGCTCAACATTGGTCTCTAAAATACCAAGGTGTAGATGACCAAACTTCTCCTCACTAATATGGGTCACACTCAATGGAGTGTGTGATGCAGTCAAAGGAACATTATCAGCTTCTGAAGCAAAATGTGAAAAAGAATATACTCAAGATGAATGATCAACCATCCCGATTGCAACAATATCCCTAGTCTCCAAGTCCCTTATATACACCCTATCAGGAGTGAACTCAACTGTTTTACCTTGACCCCCATGAGTAATTTGATAAATAGAAAGGAGATTAGTGGTCAAAGAAGGAACACAAAGAACATCATTGAAAGTCCCTTCCCCAATACCAATAGAACCCTTCCCACTTACCTTCATGAATGTATTGTTACCCATCAGAATGTGAGGTGAATTACAAGGCTCAAAAGAAGAGAACATTTCCTGTGAAGATGCCATATGATGAGATGCCCCTGAATCAAGAAGCCATCCTTGAGAATTAGGACCTATAGAGGCCAAGAGTGCATGCCCTTTCATATTATGTAGCCCAGAAGTGGATGTTGTGTTCTCTGACTGTGATGATGATGGAGCTGCCGATTGTGATGGTGAAGAAGAAGTAGAAGACACTGATGAGGGCAGCTGAATGTTATTCTTTTGAAGAAGGTGTGTGAGTTCATCAATCTTCTTATTATAACATCTATGCTCATCATGTCCTAACCTTTTGCAATATGCACATTTGGACTTCTTCTTTTTTGATGATTCCTCTTTTGAAGAGGATGAGGACTCAGGAGTGCCATGTGAAGGAGAATCTTTACCTTGCTCATTTGACTTGGTTTCCTTTTTGTGCTTCTTTCCTTTGCCACTTGAAGCCTTTGTATCATTCGCAATAAGAGCTTGAGATGTTGAAGACTTCAATGTACCCATGTGCATCAACTTTGCTTGTTCCCTTGTGAGATGTGCACAAATTCATCAAGAGAAGGCATTTTATATGTATTGCCAAGAGCATCCATTGTAGCATAGAAAGTAGAAACAAACACAGAATATGAAGAACCAAGCTTAGCAAGAATAGAAAGTATCATCTGTTCATCCTCTTTAACAACCCCACATTTTGATAACTGCAATCTAAGAGAGTTGAGCTTAGAGAAAAAGTCTTGAATATTGTCAAAATCCAAAGGATTAAGACCCATCAGTTCATTTTCCAACTTAAATTTCCTTAGCTTGTCTGGCTTACCAAAGAGGCTTTCTAAAGTAGTCCAAACTTCATTAAGATGTGTGCAAGACTCAACATGTTATCTAAGATCTGGAGAAATGGACAGAATAAGATTACCAAGAGCTTCATCTCTTCTATCAAACCATTTTCTTTTCTCTTTTGCTCCTTGGGGTTTTGGATCTTGACCAAAAGTGATTCGTTGCAGCTTCAACTTTAACAATAGCAACTCCATCTGAGATTTCCACTCATGATAATTAAATGGAGTTAGAAGTACAACTTTTGTAAAATCCATGATGAGAGAAGAACAATAAATTCCTACACAAAATCAGAAAGCAACTCCTTTGTCGCAGCTTTGGAGATGAAAAATCATTGCAAAATCTTGGGGTTGAATGACCATTGGCTTCTCCCTCTTTATTTGGAAATAAATAAGTTTTATAGATTTTTTTTTTTAAATCTCTGAACCTCGTCAGCTTTTTCAAAAAATCAATAGAAAGCGTTTAAAAGAAACTTGCCCTCTTTTTGAAAAAACTAACCAAAAATAGGGAAAATATGGCCATGCAAAAAATCCAAAAAGAGAGTATGCCGAAAAATCAAGCAGAATGTATGCTGACAGAATATAGTACCCCCAAATGGATCAGACGATCTGCAGATGGAAGGTACCCGCCGCTTCAAACAGGATGTATGTCGGAGTCAGTGAAGACCTTAATGGAATATCGCACGGTCCGGCTATTGAAATGACTCCTACAAATCTCCCGTTCCTGGGATTGATGGCTGTACCACCAACAAGTACAGTGTCACACCCAATGGTGTACACTGAACCAATTATGTGATAGCCGGATGTTGGCTATGACTGCTGATAGAGGGCTTCTTTGATAGCCGATGTGAACGGAGCTTGTAGTGAACACATAACTGCCAATGGGAATTTTGCTCGATGCCGACAAAACAGGTACACGATGTGACCAGATGGACTACACTGACGGGGATCAGATCTGATGTACGCCGACAACAATAAACTTTGCGTACCAGTGTACTGTGCGATGGAGATTTTTAGACCGATGTGATCTAGCCCGAAATATGAATGCCATAAAAACACATGATCATCGCACAATAAAAAAAAGGACGCTGACTATAAGAGAACAATGGTCAGCATGCAAGGTTGACTATGGTAGAGTACAGGGCCACACCAGCCAATACTTTTCGGACGATAACGCAAGGAGTCCTCCAATGGAAACTGCAGAGTCGTACGGGCCTGCAACAGAAGAAAAGCCTCTGTAGAAAATATCTTATAACTCCTTAAAATATTTCAATACGATTGCCCCATATAAATAAAAATTTGCCCCAAATTTTAATACAATATATCGTAGAAAATATTTTGCCAAATATTTTTTTGCGAAAATATGAAAAAATCATACCGCTTGGGAGGTTGTCCCAGCAATTTTTTTTTTTGCCTCAAAAACAACTTTACCCAAAATGGACAAATTTACAGTCAAAATTTGTCTGGGGAACCTTCTGATCTCAACCATGAGGTTATCAAAACCCCAATCTACACCCAACAAGAATCTTCAAGCTAAAAATAAAACCCTCAGATCCGGGAAGGAGTCCGCAACCCTGGAAGCTCTGATACCATGTTAGAAACCAAGAATCAGTTGCTAGACTAAAATACTTCCACAAGAGAGAGATAATGGCGAGAATGCTTGCTATATCAATATGCAAGATTGATTCATGATTGATTGATACAAATGTACAAGATGAGGCTTGCTTTATAAAGGCAAGCATGCACAACCCTAAACCTAACTTGAGCTACAAGATAGCTCAATTAGATAAGGATAATAAAATCCAACCTAGGACTTAAATTAATACCTAAGTAAACTTATGAAGATGTAATTAAATGCTTAATTACACCAACAAAGTAATGTTTGCAAAATACAATTTAAAATTGTCAACCATTCTTTTGTATAGGGTCAATTTCTCATCTTTAGTGTCAATCATCATTAACTTGTTGGATGACCAATTGTGAATTACTAAAGACTTGAAAACTTGTAATTTTCCATTTTATAACCATGCACAATCCTGTTAGCAAGGCCTCATATTCTACAATGTTGTTTATACACGGGAAGGTTATTTTGAATGATTTGGGTATCGTATCACCTTGAGGGGTAACAAATAGTATTCCTGCACTTGATCCATGACTAGTGTATGAGCCATCAAAGTATAACTTCCATGTTGGGTTAGTGTCTAATGTAAATATTGACTCATCCAAGAAATTAGAAATCAAAAGGGAATCAACTTTTATGGGTGCGTCAACAAGTTGGTCTATGATAACCTGTCCTTTTATTGCTTTTCGTTCCACATATTATATGTCAAACTCACGGAGTATCATGACCCACTTAGCCAACTGTCCTATCAATGTTGCCTTGCTGAATAGGTATTTGAGAGGATCTACCTTAGACATTAGTCTTGTCTTATGATTTAGCATGTAATGTCTTAGTTTTTGAGTGACGAAAACCACGACAAGACAAGCACATTCAATAGAACTATAGTTGAGTTCATACCCAACTAGCGTGCGACTAATGTAATAGATTGCCCGTTCTTTCTCATCATGATCATTTTGCACAAGTAATGCCCCTAGTGTAGAAGTGGTAGTTGATATGTAAATGATTAGGGGCTTACCATCTATTGGTGGCATCAAATTAGGTGTCAAGAGGTAATCTTTAATTAGTTGAAAAGTTGCCTCACTTGTTTGTCCATCCCTCATGTAATAATTTGCAAGCTGTGCAATGAAGCGTTTGATGGACTAAAGTCAACTTTGCGACAAACTGAGTTGACTGATTCCTATTGGGGGAGGCATATCTAATATAGCTTTTACTTTTGTCGAGACCACTTTAATGCCTCTATAGGAAACTATGTATTCTAAGATCTTTCCCAATGTCACACCGAAGACACATTTATTAGGATTTTAGGTGGACTTTATATTCTTCAAGCCTTTTGAAAATTTTGTCTAGAACTCTCAAATGATCACCTCGTGTCAAGTATTTCGCTAAAAGGTCATCAACATAGTCTTCCATTAATGTGTGCATGAGATCATGAAATATGGTGGTCATAACTCTCTAATAGGTTGCGCCTACATTTTTAATTCTGAAGGGAATGGCATTCCAACAGTATGTACCCCATGGGAAAGTGAACGCCATCTTTTGTTGATCTTCAGGAGAAATACATATCTAATTATACCCCGAGAAGCCATCCATGAGGGACAACATGTCATAGTTTGTCATTATATATATTATGATGTCTATATTAGGAAGTAGGAAGTCGTCCTTTGGAAATGCTTTGTTCAAGTCATAGAAATATATGTAGATACAGATTTGTCCATTCGGTTTGGTCACTAATACAAGGTTTGAGATCTAGTCTGCATAGTCAATGGGTCTTATGAAACCGACATTTAATATTTTTTTGCGTTTGGCTTTGACCAGTAGACCTATATGAGGATGCATTTTTCTAACCTTTTTTTTATAGGATTTACATCTTGAAGCAATGATAAATGATGTAGGACCAATGTGGGGTCCAACCTAGGCATATCAACATAAGACAATGCAAAATTGACTTGAAGTTTTGTGAAAAAATCTTTAAAATTGTGGTTTTTCTTCTTTTGCTAGGGATGTTGCAAGGAGAACCATCTTAGGATTCTCTGTTGTACCTATATTGACTTCCATTACTTCTTCAATCAACATTGTGGATCTCTCTTGATTAACAGGGAGAAAGTCCAACCCTCCATCCTAATTGGGTTCCTTAAAGAGTTTTTTGCCCTTGGATATGTCCTTTCTTTTTACTTTTTCCTGGTCAGAAGGTGCCTTGTGGTTTTGGCCTAAAGACCATTCATTTTTTATTTTATTTTTGTCATTTTTGTGATTAGAGGGTGGGATAGTCTCATTGAAATATGCTGCAACATCAAGATATATAATGAAACCAGCCTTATGGTCCCCATGTGGTATGCCTTTTCGTAGTCCCATGAGCTTATCGATGGCTCCATAATTTTCAAATATGTCCAAGGTGGGTGGACCTTGCTAGTCCCAATCGATCAATTGTGGGTAAACGAGGGGAATGCCATCATCAGTGTTATTGAAGGATGGGGAAGTAGCATATAAGGTAAAGATAGAGGTATTATCAAGGTCCCAAAAGGATTTTACCCATGCTTCACTGTCTATGGTCTTTAGTGGGTTAGCTTTGTGAAAGGAATTGATGTGGATATTAATATCCATTAGGTTGGTAAAGGATGGACGAGGTGTATTAGACTCGTGAAAGACATGGTCAAGCTCATAGTCACTGGTGGTACAAGAATCCCACTCATATTCATTAGAGTCAGTGTCGCTATAATAGATGTTGGTAGGATTTTCAAATATTTCATTCTCTTTCGAAGCACTCACATTCTTATTTGAAAGCACCTTACTACTTGAAGCGCTAATCCTAATTGGTACAAATCCTAGCCCTAAGTTCTTTGACTATTTAAGAAGCATAAAGGGTTCTTTAATTCCATTTTTATGTATATTGAGTCCACTAACTCCATCATAACCCTTTTGTTTCACGAGATCAAAGACTTTACCATATTGTTTTGTTGGTAGTGGCTTCAAATCTTCCTCATCTTTGTAAATCCAATCTGAAATATCATCAATGTCTTATTTGTTTAACTCTCCCTAGTTTGTGAAGGTGGTGGTGGGAGGAATTTTAGTGACAAATTTAGGTTCCATCTTATAGATGGGCTTTCCATAGGACTTTGGAGACTTTAGTAACTTAGTGATGCAGTAGGAAGTGTTCATATGATACTCTCGACACCCCTTGTCCTAGATTTGAATCTTGGAATCAACAGGTGAAATGGTGAACATGGAGTATTTAGTCAGAGCAGATGGGTCAATGTAATTGGATGGAGTGGACGTTGTAGCTTCACGGTTTATAGGCATTTGGTGTTCAGGAACCCCCCTCAAATTGGTGTAATATTGAAAGGGGTCAGGATCGCTGATGGTTTTGATTTTAGTGCCATTATAAGGAAACTTTAAACATTGATGATATGTGGATGGAATGACTTTCGTGGTGTGGATCCATGGTCAGTTGAGGAGTAGGTTGTATGGTAGTTTAAGATCCAGGACTTGGAATGTGGTATCTATTATTGTAGGTCCAACTTTTATAGGCAGTGTGATAACGCCCTTAGAAGAATGTTCTTCATTGTCATAGGCTTTGATAACAATGCTCTTAGTTGTATCCACACATGCTTTAGAGAGGCCCAATGCCTTCACTAGTTTTAAAGTGCAAATGTTCAATTTGGCTTCACCATCTACTAGGACTCATCTGACCTTGTGTTTGTTGAGGAAGACCTCAAGGTGTAATGGGTCATTATGGTTTGACTTAGGTGTAGGGTAATCTTGGTAAAAAAAGGAGACATGGTGGGAGTTGGCCAAATATCCAACCATGACTTCAAATCAGTTGACGTCCAGGTTGGTAGGACAAAGGTTTCTTGCAAAGTCTTATCCAAGATAGTTGTGTGTTCAAGTGATATGTGTAGAAACTCAAGGATGGAAATTTATGCGGGTGTCTTTCCCAATTGGTCAACAAAATTGTATTGGGCTTTGGATTGTGGCTGCTTTGGAGGAGGACTGGATATGGTGACCTTAGTCCTACGGGTAGTGATGTCGCATTCAGGTTGCTTCTTAATGGTGATTGTGTTAACATGATTGTCAACAACTCGAATGCGGTTAATAGTTGTGTAGTTAAAAGAGGCATTGGTATAATTGGCATGGTTGCTTATCTTTTGACCCAAATTGGAGGGTTTTTCAAAACCATGGTCTTGCAATGGATTCTTGAAAATCATATGGTCTTTATTGGAAGTTTGTTGTCCCTTGACCTCTATGGTACCATTTTCAATCAGGTCTTGAATCATGTTCTTCAATTGATGGCATGACGAGGTCTTATGCCCTTTGATGCAGTGGTAGTCACAAAAGGCATTGTCATCCCACCAAGAGGGTTTGAATTGTCTTGGGTCATATGGTTTGGTCTCTTTGAGCTATATAACATTTGATTGTACTAGCTTCTTCAAGACAAATTCAATTGGTTCTGGTAAAGGAGTGTATTGTCTTTGTGGGTATTTCCTTGGTTGTCTTGGGGGTCCCCACTCTTGATTATTTTGGACCGCGTTAGCTACTTGGTTGGAAACATATGGTGTGTTATTGTTTGTGTTGGGTGCTTTGAGAGTCAATGCGAGACCTATTCTATTCACAATTTTTGTGTCTACGACTCCATCGTTTGTTACATTCTTGTTATGGTATCAAAACTTATTTTTATCATTTGGTGTCCCTTGGACATTTTGTGTTTTAGTATACATTTTAATTTCCCCTTTAGCAATAAGGGTTTTCTTAAGGATGACCCCTTTTTCAACAAGGTCAACGAATGTGGAACAACAATGGGTTTCCAATGCATACTTTAAGTTTATGTTTAGGTTTTGCACAAACATGATAATTTTCTATTTTTTAGGAATTTCATTAGGACAACGACTAGCTAAGCTTCTCCATCTCTAGAAGAATGTTATGAAATGTTCGCCCTCTTAATGTTTAGTTTGACGTAAGGTGACAATAGTGATGTCATTTTTGATATTGAAGGCAAAGTGGGTGATAAATTTGTCAACAAGTTCATCCCATGATCGTATGCCTGTTGATAGGTTAGCGAACCATTCTAAAGCATGTCTTGAGAGACTCCTAGGAAATAGTCTCATTAAGTATGATTGTTCAGAAGCAATGTCAATCAAGGCCATATGAAATTCCCTGACATGCTTAATGGGGTTTCCTCTTCCTTTATATTTAGGTAAAGTTGGCATACATAATGAGATAGGAAGTTATATACATAGAGAGGTAAAGAGAGGAAAATATATTTTTATTTATATTTTTCTTCCCCTCTCTTCCTCTATCTATCTTTCTCTCTTTTCCACTCTCTACCTCTTTCACTCTCCTTATTTCTCTCTCCATTACTCTCTTTTTCTATCCCTATTTATCTCCCTCTCTCTCCCCCCCTTTCCCTCTTTATCTCTTGATCTCTCTACCTCTATTAATATCTTGGTCTCCTATTTCTCTTTATCTCTCTATCTCCCTCTCTCTATGTGACTATATCTATCTATGTCTCTCCTCTTCTCCTTTTTCTCATCTCTCTCTCTCTCTCTCTCTCTCTCTCTCTCTCTCTCTCTCTCTCTTCTTATCTCTAT
>VDFB02140746.1:0-56661 GCA_007258455.2 Sequoia sempervirens | reverse complement strand
CTCAAACTAAATTCTTCAATTACCATTTAATTCAATTATAAGATATAACCTTGACTTGGGTATCTCTGGGATGAGGTCATACTAAATTACAATTTTCATATTTATAATAGAACTTCCATAACATCTCATGTCCTCATTGCTTAAGATACAAAGTCAATATGCATAAAAACCAATATATCAAACTAAATTACAACCAACTAGCACCATGGTGACTACTCACTTTTCATTATGTACAAAGATATTTATGTTCCAATTGAAATCATCGCCCCATAACCAAGGAATAACATTCCATTTCACTACAAGGTTATCTTAGCCTTCAATAATGAAATTATGCTTATACAAATAATATATGATATCCATGTTCAAGATACGCTAGCATCATCTTCTATAATGTGCAAGGGACATTGACATTTTTATTTTAGATTTATTTGGTTTCCAAGCTAAAAATATACAACTAATATTTATATCATTGCAGCATTTAGTTCATAAATACAATAGTTCTGCATAATCCCATCAAATATCTAGCTTTGTAAACATGTTGAGATCAACTCAATATATGGGAACCCTAACTAGTATTCTATTCTAGGCAAGGTCTTCATAAGCCATTGACTTAGTTCAAGTGCTAACTTAGTTATCATCATCTAAATACATTTCAGTTCCCTAACATCAATTATTAACATGTAGCGATTGATTCTTCATTCACCCAATATAAGCTACAAAGAGAATTAATCACAATCTAAAATCATTCTAAGAGAATTTGTACATAATTTTTTTATTGAATTTGGTGGATGTTTTGTGAAGGCCATGGTGATAGGAACCAACCCTTACAATTACAACAACTATAGAATTCATTTCAATTAAATTATGATGGCATCATTACACTATTTCCAAACTCCAATTTGAGTGCAAGTAGGCAAGATGTTGGTTTAAATTTACTTAAATTTTCTAAACCTTTTTCAACAAACCTATTTTGAACATATCTTACCATCATGATGTTCCTTGAGGCCGCATTTCTTAAAGGCATTTTGTCAAACTCATGCCTTGTTTAGGCTTCCACCTTTCACATACAAGTTTACCAGGTGTGTATGGGGAGAGAGATTGTTATTATATTATTTGAACTAACGCCTATTAATTTTTCTTCTTGCTAGGCTAAGAACTAGATAGTTTATGCAATTTTTCTTAAACTTTCACCTACATGTCCTATAGCCAACTTTGGGATGACAACTACTGCATTGAACAAAATTCAAATGAGTATCATGAATAGCAATACATATTAAGTTGTAATACTAGCAATTCTCCAACAATGGATACCTATTTGTGGAGTTGCAATACATATTAAGTTGTAATACTAGTAATTCTCATGTCATTGTCTTGCCCTCCCCTTTATGATCCCTTCTTTGTTTGCACCCTTTCCTAACCATTCTTAAAGGGTTTAATGCAATGGAGTGCCATACTTCCTTCCTTGACGTGGCAAACAACCCCCTCTCTTTGTTCTCAAGTGCCCCCTTAACTTAGTCAAAAATTCCCCAAGGAACTACACTAAGCACCCATCTAGCAAAACTCCTCTATCCTTTAAGCTTTGGACTTCCATACCCTATGCCTTGTCCTTTCAAGCAGAACCAAATCAACTAGATGCAATTGTTTTGTCATAGCTCCCATACCTGCTCCATGAATATTGTCTTTTCAACCCCCTCCCCTTTTGAAAGATATTTTAATTTATTTATATTTATTTTATGCATGCAATGTTCAACGTATATGTGAGCATGTAATATTATAAGGGATGTGACTTCCTCCCCCCCTTGGAATAAGTCAACTCAACTTATGAAAAGGTTGCATTTCCTCTTTTATTTTACTAATAGTTACTTGCCAACTATTTATTGTTGTAGTCATCGACTTTTGACCTCTTGGGACCCTAATTTATGAATTTTATACATAATTTCTTATTATAGGGTTATTTGCCAAATTATTTGGGTTTGCATCCACTATCAAGGGTTTCATTTTCCTAATTTGACTAATTTTTGGAACAAATTTATAAGATTTAAGGGTACATATTATACCCCTACATATGCATTTCCACTTGATCCAATCTTCTATTTCCAATTTATGCATTGAATTTCTTCTCAAAATAGGCCAATATATTTAGGTCACACGACACATGCATTTACCAATAATTCCTTGTAAATTAATGAGCAGCAAAGACCACTCTTCATAATTAGGTTCAAATAATGTAATCAATTTTGCCTTCGGTGGCTTCCACTTGGATCCTAGTTTTTGGGTTATCATCCCTTATTGTTCTTTTAGGATGCACTACCTTAATACAAGAATTTGAATAGAATGTACTCAACTTTTAGGATTCATTATCTTCGTATAGTTATATGAATATAATCTACTCACAACATCTTAATATGTTTTATCTCTTAATTTTGGCATTGTTCTATATAGCAAAGTTGTACAACAGATAGCCAATGTCAACATATGGCTATGAGAAACCTACCCCATATGAGTGTACCATCAATTATTGGTCATTCTAGCATACCATAGACATTCAAACACACATTCCCTAGATCTTCACAATTTAAGTCTTAGCCAATCCTACTTATACCATGAGGAGAACTTTTTAGACTACTAAATATGGATGAAAATTGTCACATAGTATTGTGCAAATTTAAATCCCCTAATTTGGATATACAGTAAAACACGAATTAATGATCATCAAATACAATTAACCTTCCACAATGCAATCTGATTATTCATTATAGTTCATATATCCAAATTTATTTTCATGCCAATTTAGGGATTCTTAGTTAGGAATGGACAACCCTTCTTAAAGGTTTAAGAGTATGGTTAGGAAATTCAATGCTACATATTTATACTGAGTGACTAGTTCAATTATGGTGAGCTAGTAGGGTAAGATCAACTTATTTATAGTCTAGTGAGAGCTTTATAGGTCCAATGTTTGAACCATGCTCTGATACCAATAATGACTAAAGATCAACTTATCTAGAGTCGCAAGCTTTATAGTTCCAACGCTTGAACTATGCTCCAATACCAATGTAATGACCACCTTGGTTACTACTATTTTTTTTTCATTAAACATCAAGAACATTCATAATTCAATCTGTTCACAATAGTATAATAGCCAGTGCATTCTGTTCACAATAGTATAATAGCAAGTGCATTCCCATCAAGTGTTAGATTAAGCCAACATTAGTGTACAAATACACACAAAAGCACATAGGGACCATCTCATACAAACAACACATGTTCATATGGTGATTGACTCAAGCATACTATCATCTATAAACAACATGGTTTGCACATACATGATGTGACTAGCTCTTGTACACCTCACAAGTGTGTATGCCTATGATTCATGCTCACATATTTGTTTTAAATATATGTTATTGTTTATGTTAGTATAATAGCAAGTGCATTCCCATCAAGTGTTAGATTAAGCCAACATTTGTGTACAAATACACACAAAAGCACATAGGGACCATCTCATACAAACAACACATGTCCATATGGTGATTGACTCAAGCATACTATCATCTATAAATAACATGGCTTGCACATACATGATGTGACTAGCTCTTGTACACCTCACAAGTGTGTATGCCTATGATTCATGCTCACATATTTGTTTTAAATATATGTTATTGTATGTGTGTTGCTTTCTTTGTTAAAGTTCCCTCGAAAAGAGTTTTGGGTTAGTCTTTTCTAAATAAATGAATTATTCTCCTTTTATTCATGTACTCTTTACCTTTTTAGCTTTTACCTGCTTCTACAGTTTTTGACCCAGCTCTTTGAGAGCTTTCCTTGCAACCTTGCACTCCTCATCACTGGATTTGTGGACTGACTTCCTTTGATTTGGGATCACTGGATAGTGGGCCATTAAACAGCACGTAAGGCAAAGAGAAAGCGTCTTTTCGAAAATTACAGACCTAGAACTCAAATTAACTCGAACCTTTCACTGGGAAAATGCCAAGCATACAGTTCTAAACTCAGAAGTATCATGCAACTGTTTGCTCTACGAATCCTTGAATCTTTGTGCAAATCTACAATATTCTGCACCATGTATTCTCCTGTAGGTTTTCGTCCCCAAGAGGATTTAGGCAAGTTGCTTTCAAAGCAGTGAAAACTGCACCACTTGTTTTTTTCCCATCTGTATGTAACGTAGACCTGCACAATGCTCATGCATCTATGTTTGACCAGATCTACATGTTTCATCAATGGTTTGACAGCTGAAGCATGATATGAGACTAGACACCATTGGCGCATTTTAAAGAGAATATTTATCTTTATATTTCTTTTTGAAATATTTGCAATTTTATTGATAATCCCCTTAAAATTTAGCATGAACGTTTCTGGTAGCTTGTGTGTATGAATTGCTATGTCAAGGCGTTGGATCCCTTCTTACATTTTAAAATTTAAAATCAGTTTGCAATTTGTCTGCTCTTTTAGCTGTTCCATTCAAAAAACTTGTGTGTTTATTTTGCTGTCCTTGGTCAATACAGTCTCCATCCGAATTTCTATGTTCTAGTGACTACTTGGTTTTAAGAACATTGGGATTCACCACAGGGTGATGTGGTGGCTTGAAAATACAAATATGTGTCATCTTTCTAAATAATTGATTAGCAAGAGACCATCACCCCTCCACTTCGGTAAATCTGATATTATCGCATAGGCTATTAATAATAATACGATACTAAGACAAACACTTCAAAATTTAAGCTATATATGATGGACAAATATCAAAATGATAGAGAAAGTTCTTTTAGATGCAAAATACTTGCAAAGACTGCATAAGGTACTTACATTTGTACTTTCCACCATATTATAATTGCCCCTACTATCTCTCCGCAATAACTAAGCAGAATTTATCATATTGGTACATAATATCAGTTTACTGACATAAAACGTGAACAATTACAATTACTCACAAGAAGAATTGCCATCTTTCGAAATTTCTAAAAATATTTGGCATCAAGATTTCATAATCTCATGCTAGCGATGTAAATTTCCAAAACTATTTGGTCTTGTTTGATTTGACCTTATGAAAATCCTGCATATGATATAATGTGCCGGCATTTCATGTGACACTGGCCCATTGTCAAAGTTTCACATTTCTCTTTCATAACGATGATATTTGGCATATGCATCTATGCGGTATCCAAAACCACACTCAACATAACTTTTTCCTATAATTTATCTTTACAAATATCACTATCAACTATTGAGTTTTAATGTATGCCATTGTAATAATGAACTAGCAAAAAATGACTTGAGAATATAAACCAATGCAAAATACTAGTAAAACATGGTTGGAAACATTGGAAAACGTGGAAAGAGACATGCCTGCACTTGTAACATTGATTTGCATGCATATACAACTGATCTAAAAAGGGGTATTACAAAAAGGATTGATTCAAAAAGAAAATTAGCACACTTCTGGAAACTCAGGTTCAGGGTACGAGAATTACTCTCTATACCCGTACCAAAATCTCCCAGTATTTATATGTTAATGTAATACACTTACCCTCATACATAATCTTTTACCTATTAGAAAATAACATCACCTTTATGCATATCCCAGGTCTACTGGGGACCGAGGAAAAGCAATACTCTGACTAAGTTAGCAGCACTCCAATGCAAGTAAAATTTGGCAAGAACACTAAGCATCCATATCCTCTAACCTAAGGCATTTAATGGGCCAGAGCATCATTACAAAGCAACCCAAATAAATCACTGTTAGACCTTAAAAGGGCTTGATTAGCTGATCTAATTATCAGCCATTATTTTCATTGCAACCCAGAAAGTAAGAAAGATGGCCGATACTAGATAGGCCTGAAACAAGATTACAAATTTGAAAGTTTTTAACCAATCTTTGGGTTAACGGACTGATACCCTTACAATTGAAAACAAACAATGAAGTCAATCCAGTAAATTTTTACAACAAATGATCACCATTCCAAGCTAGCATCCCTTTTTGTATGGTCGAATGTAAGGTTGGAAGCTACAATTTTCTGAAACCTAAATTTGCACTAATAACAAGAGTATTCTTGCAGCTTGCTAAATTAAAATACAAATAACATAAGGGAGTCTCTTAATTGTATACAAGCCCTTCATTTGACACAGAGGTATCTTGTAAAAACGTTATCATTTATATTTGCAAGTGTGTTCCCATATGATATACTACACATCTTTGGTGAAAGTATTAAACTGCAACCGACAAGAAAACCAGGACTTATTTTCTGATCAGTCTCTCAAGATGAAACTAGCTATGAAAGTAAATCCTGAGTAAACCGCAACCCATGAAAAGGCTACAACATGGGGACTGGCCCTGAATTGAAAATCTCTCTGAAGAGGACTTCTCAAAGAGATTTGCAATATATATTAAATATACAGTTGAAAAATGCAAGATTATATATTGGTACACTTGATCTTAAGGATTATTATTCAATGTACACCAAATGCTCTCTTCAAATAGAAGGATAATCAGTCTCCATAATGATATTTCATTTCTCCTCTATGTCAATATCAATGATTTCAGGGTCTGAACTGCCTTTCGAGAAATCATCACGAGGTTGCCAAACTATAGCCCTGCAATTCATGCATTGAATTACCTGACTGCGATTGCCTATAAAACGCCTTTTACAAGCAGGACACGCCCCCTGCAATTCAAAATTGAAAAATATTCAAATAATCAATAAAAATTAGGGGAAGGTAGAAAATTGTAAGTACGCCTGATTACATCATGATGTCAAAATTACAGTTTTCATTATGGTACCTCAGAATTTCTGTCTGCATTCTTGCATTGATGTAAAAATGACTTTCGAAGTTAGGGATTTAAGTTTTAACTAAACACAACACTATGATTTTAACCAGTTTGTATTAGTCATAAAAGAGGAGAATGGTCAGGGTCTCTTCAAAACATCACAAAATTGCACATAGGTATATTATCACGGGATGATGTAGTGCCACATCTTCCCTCATTCACAGGAAATAAATTACCTACGTGTTGAATTCAGCATGATTCAGAATAATTCAATAAAGGAATTGAAATTATTAAATATGTTATCCAACTCCCAGGTTTTAATAAGGATTGTGTGTTGTTAAACAATGTTACAATGTCTAAACATTGTGATTGTGATGATCTCCTACCCAAAAAAAATATCAGTAACCTTGCACACAAACAAAAGAAATAGATTAAGAAAGTAAGTTTGGTCTTGAAAGAACGGGCATAGAACTTACAAGGCACTGAATGTTGCACCAGAGCTTTAAAAAGAGAACTGTGACATTATAAAGTAAAATTTGATTAAATTAAGTTTTCTATGTAAACATATTCAGAACATGTGCAAACACCAGATAGGAATATAGGGAAAACCAAACCTTTATATATACAAGTTAATCTTTGGAGTGTTATAGATGTTTGAGATTTTTAATGAAGCTTGTGTGTGAAAAACTAAGCCCTTAAGCAAGTGCAGAGATCAGATTCTGAGAAAAATTACGAACTGTTATTTAAATCACCTTTACAACTTTAATTTTGGGACATTTATACAAGCTGAAACTCCAAAATTGAGCTTTCAAAAATTCAGATTCACATAAACAATTTTAGTGCTAGGTTTCTTTAAGTTCTAATAACAGATTTCAGGTTGAAAGAATGACTTAACAGCACCCAATTTCAGATTTCAAATTTTCAAAATTTAGCTCTTATGATTTTTAAAGTTGTAATAGCAAAGTTTAGGTCATTGACCTCATATGAGAAATTAATTGACTTCATGAGGAAACTCCACTATTGACTCCATTTCCAAAGAATTTATTCAGATCAAACCCGGAAATTGCATTATTGGGCATGAAGTGTTACAACGTATCTCAACCAGAGATGAGATTCAGTATCCATATTTGACAGAGAGGAACAGCAACATTGCATATGATACCATCACATCTCATTTATCATTAAACCTATTATGGCAACATCATATGATTTACTTCGGAAAACCCAATCTTTTGGAATAAACATAATATTTTCACTCTCTAAACAAACATTACATTAACTAACCACTAATTCTTGACTGGGTTGACTAGTGCTACATCAGCAACATTAAATTTCACTTGACTATTATACACTTCAATACAGTGTTCCCAGGGGACACATCCCCAGAGTAAAACCCATGTACTATCCTGGTTACTGACGGATGGGGAAAAGCATCCCCCCTGCCATCCCTTCAAGCACCACCTACAAAGGTGGCCATATGCTGTACAGACTTGCAGTGCAGGGGACATTCCCTTCTGCAAGGTGCATCAAGGAACACCCTGCCATCCCCAGGACACCAGGAGGGCACGCAGATCATTTAAATTGTAAATTAATGCCTGCCTGCTGTCTGCAAATCACTCAGATTGTAGATTTCTACTTTTACCACTTAAGCTCGGTATATTAGGCTCAGTACATTAGATATGCTCTGTTGTTGTTGTTTTTTTTTTTTTTTTGAAGTGTCTTTTTTTCTTATACAATTGAGGGACTTGGAGCCCTCTCCCTTTGGATATAAATCAAATCCAAAAATTAGATTCAATACTGTTTCACGTTTAACTGTTCAAAAACTCCCACTTTGAAAACCTGGGAGAGAAACAAAAACTAAGACTTAGACTTGGCTAACCCTTTTTAATATGGGATCTGAGAGTCATCCCATGTTGGCCATTTACATTCTTAGCCCAGGAATTCTTCTTCTTATTTCCCACCAAGAGATCTCAAGAGAGTGGTGCTCCAAATCCCCCGGAGGGGTACTCACCGCAACACTCGTAAAACAGGAAAATCCATCAAGCCTAGAGTGGGTGAGGGGAGAAGCCTCCTTAGCCACAAGGAAAGGACACTTTATCCTGAAGAAAGGGAACTGCTGAAGAATCAAGACCGTCTAACGAGGCAATCTCCAAAGAATCTTTAGAAAGATCATCTACAAAATTATCAGATTCAATCACCCGGTGCCACAGTTCAGCCCCTTTCCACCAAGAAGCCTGCCTAGGGGTGACTTGGCAAAGCACCCTACAAGAAGACTTTGGACAATTCACAGCCAAATGCCCCATAGCAAAACAGGACCTGCATGTAAAAGCAATGCCGTCATAGTTCAGCCATTGCATCTAAATCTTCGATCCAAATATTAAACAAGTTCCTATAAAGCAACTTCTTAGATAAATACATTCCAGCAAGAATTTGTACAAAAGTGAAATGACCCATCATTTGAGACAAATCTGAAACAGAAATAAGTTTTTCCAACAAATTACCAATGGAAGAAAGACACTCAGCAAACCAAGGTCCAAAACCAAAGAGGAAGGTTTGGTTGTCTACCCCATATTGGAGAAACAGAGAAAGATTCAGAGACAATTCAATTCTAGATATCATTGTTTCAAACCCAAAACCAAGGGCCTCCCTGAAGAAGAGTATTCATGTTTGAGGGTGATCTACAAATTACCAAAAGATGCCTTTAGCCCAAGGGCAAATGACAATGCCCTCCTTTAAAAGTGGTTTCCAATAAATTGTCAACCATTCATGGAGCTTACCTAAACTTGACCAAAAACACTGAACTTGCAATTTAAGGTGACTTGCTTCAGCTTATCTTCATGGTCAACTACTTCCACCCCAAAATCCAGTGTCTGAAAAGGACCAGAATTAATCCTTCCAACCTCCCCATGTCAGTATTAGCACTTGAAATGCAGGGATCCAAAGCCCAAACAACTTCTGCCCCAAGAGAGAGGAGAAAGTCTGAAGGTCACTGAAAGCCCTTGCCTGCATTGTCATCAAGCTGAATAAGACTAGAAAAAAGAGTAGAATTCACCCACAACCATATTTGAACCTGCCACGTCCAAAACATGAGGCAAAAATTGTGGCAGAGGCTATTAGAGAAGACACTTCTTCCCAACATTACCAAGAGCCTCCACATAGGACTTCGTGGCCAAAAAACTGAAGCTGAATCATGCCCAACTCTGTTGTATTTGTTCTCTCTTCTCAAAGACCAGCTCAAAACAGGCAAAGAAATTGTCTGCCTCGGGGATTTTAGAATGAAAAAGGGATTTATAAGTTTAGCAATGAGAAGCATGCCATGGCATTTGTATTGGACAATGAGTTAGGTTAACCAAGCAGAGCACACAAAAAAGTAAACAAATTTTAAAGAACAGAGTTTTAAAAATAGATATTTTATGTAAAAAATCTAAAAAGCTTTAAAAAACCTAACCCACTACCCTGGCTACCCTAAAAGTGCACTTTTTGAAGAATATGGAGCTTGGTTAGAAGTGGTAAAATTATGAAAAATGGCATGTGCCAAGAAGGACCCTATGGCCTCAAAGGCGTTAATTTGGGCTTTGTGGCAGGGGGTCTGACACTCAATCCCACCTTATATAACAAGGAGGAAGACAACAAGGGTGTCACACCTGAACCCCACCTCTAGTTTTAATTGGAAAAATATAAAAATTTGATTTGAGTTGCACCTCATGAAACAGCAGCACTTTTTTCTTGATTATTTTCTGATTAAAGCCTCAGTCACTGAATTCCATTTATACTTTTGGTTTGCTGAGTCAATCCTCAATTGGAGAAATACTATTATGACATAAACCCTTTTGATTTATCTTTTAAACATTTATGATCTGACAAGTGGCATTGCTGAGTCAATCCTTTTTCCAAGTAATTATGGTATTTATATATAAATAATTAAATTCCATTTATATATAAATTATGGTATTTATATATAAATAATTAAATTCCATTTATACTTTTGGTTTGCTGAGTCAATCCTGATTCCAAGTAATGCTACTATGATATAAACCATTTTGATTTATCATTAACATTTATGATTTGACAAGTGGCATTGCATTATCAATTCTCAACTATGTAACCAGGTCTATATATTTTGTGCAAATTATCAGTGTTACCCCAAGTTTTTGGGACGGGGACGGCGGGGGACAAATCCCCAAGTTTCCAGATTTTGAGGTCAAATTTGGGGACAGCAAGGGGATGGCTATACAAAATATAGGGAAAATTTTAAATATATAGGGAAATTTTAAATATTTATATGAAAACATGGATAAGGCATGCATAATATACATTATAGAACCTTAACATATAACATTTGTGTTCAACATTATTTGCAATACTCAATGCGCATTCAAAATTCAAAATTAACACACGACTCATGAAACAACCTCCAAGTTATAATTTATAAACTTATATCAAAATGCACAAAGGCTACATTGTTGACATATAGTTTTAAAGTATGATATGAAAACCAAAATACAATAAACAAAGAGCAATAGCACTGCTGCCCCTAATCCGCAGGATCTCCCATAACCGCATCAAAATCAAAGTCCTCCTCTGAGTCACTATCACTGCCAGTGTGATGGTCCACCTCAGCCTCAACCAATGGAATCACAACCTTACCCTCTAGCGTCTCCTCCTCATCAACCTGGGCCACATCTTTGGGATCAATATTCCATCGTAGAGCTAGACTCTGTTGATCCTAAAGCTGAAGAGCACTATGCACGGCCACTAGCTTCTTCGCTCGTCTAGAGGTAAGTCTATTCCTCTTGAGGGAGTGAATAAAGCTATATGTGGACCAATTCCTCTCTGCGGCAGAGGAATTGGCAACCTGTGCAAGAAAGCGAGTAGCAAGTGTCTTCAACTGCAATGTATCCCTTCCATGCCATGCTGACCATCCATTATGGTATGTTTGAGCTAATATAGCTCTATCCAACCTCGCCTGTGGTTTACTCAAAGTTGGGTTACAAAGATTAGCAAAGTCAAGGAATTGTGTCCGAAGTACTGAAGCCTGCTCTGCTGAAAACATCTTATCAATGGTCCATGTGAACCCATCTAAAACCTTTGGATCATCACATGGAGGCACCCTACCATCCCTTGGTGCATACCATTTGGGATTTAGAGCAAAGGCAGCCATATGAAGCAGGGAGTTCATTGTGTTCCATCTCCGCGTCACAATGGGCCTAATGTGTTGCTCATATAAACCCAAATTGGGATCCTTCGCAAAAATTGTTTGCTTGATCTTTCCAAGCATATTGTCAAATGTCTCATATATTTCTCCAAGACTAGCAGAGTCTGTATCAGCATATCGGATGACATCTACAATAGGCGAGATGAAGGAGCAAATATATCTACAAAATGCAAACAAAAAGTTCAAAAGAATTAATTGACATGTTGGAAACTTCAAAAGTTGGAACATTAGACAATAAAATTAAAATATTAAAATCAGAAATTTAATATGAAAATCAGCAATCTAATATGTCTTACCTCACATTGGACCACCAATTGTCATCGAGGATCTTTTGTTTGATGGCTTTTCCTTGAGCAGAACTTGAATTAGGCCATCTAGTCCACTCTGCATTGACCATCATCAATTGTAGAGGGGCTCATGCACCTCAAGCATCCTCTCCAATAAGATGAAGTATGTGGCATATCTACATTCATTGATTCAATGATTCATTAAAACTTAAAACAAAATCAATTTTAGAATACAAATTCAAAAGTTTGAAGTTTCAAATTTTGAAAAATTGAAAGTGAAACAAAATGAAGTGGCATACCTTGTCTCAACTCTCAACAAGTTTGAGAAACTCCTTTGAAAATGATTTGAAGAGAGCAAGTGAGGTGTGGTGATTGCAAATGAACATCTGAATATCTCTAGCTTCTGCCACCACTTGCTTCACCAAATCCAACTTCCCTATGTCTTTAAATGCATTGTTCAATGCATGAACACAACATGGGGTCCAAAAGATGTGCCTATAAGCACCCTCCACCATCAAACTAGCCAATTTGCACACATGTGCTGAATCAGTGATCACCTACACCACATTAGTAGTCCCAACCTCCTTTATGGAATCTCTCAAAATGGAAAACTGGAAGTTTGCATCCTTATGTTTCCCCGAACAATCTAGGGCTCTAAGAAAATAAGAACCAGTAGTGCATGTGACAATGATATTGATGAGTGGCAAATGTCTAACAACAGTCCACCCATCCATCACTATAGAGCAACCCGTCCTCATCCACATTCGCCTCATATCCTCCATTAACACATTAACTTTGGAGTACTCTTTGTCTAGGAGGGTGGTGTGTAGCTTATAATCTCGAGGGGGTTATGAATGAAGGACCAATAGTGGCTATATCTTTAACCTTTTGTTTGAAATAAGATGAATGGTCCATATGAAATGGGATGGCATGGTCAAAAAAAATTTGGCAATGGAAGATTCGATGGCTTCTCGTGCTTGGTTATTAAACATAGACTCAATTAAAGCTCCCTTCCCACTACCACTCAGCTTCCTCTTTCCTCTTGTCGCAACTTCACTACTACCAACCGTGGAAGGCATAGGCATAGTTGATTGCACACTTGGAAAAGAAGATGACCCACCTTGAACCCCATCCACCTCCATTTGCAATCTTTGGCACTCTATTGCTTCATCATCTTTTAACACATGACACATTCTAACTCCATGGCCCGCCTCACCCAAAAAATGAGACCTTACCCTTGTGTAGCTGCCCCTAAATTCTTTTTAGCAAACATGGCAATACCACACCCTACTCCCCACTGAATTTTTTTGTCTTTGGCCCACAGGTGTAACATATTGAAGGAAAGGTTTTTTTTGTTTAAAGGGTGCTTTGCATAGCATTCCATCATTGTTGAAGGGCAATAGTATGGGGTTGTTTGCTCTCCACTAACACCCTCACCACTTGCTCTTCTATTTTGCACTTCATCTTCACTTTCACCCCCACCCCCACTGTTGCTCGTGTTTTTTATATTTTAAATGCAAGTTTCAACTGAAAAATGAAAAAAATGAAAAAAAATCAGACATTGTATGCTTAAGATTTTGCAAAAAAAAATGAAAAAAAGAAAAGAAAGGAAATGCATACCTCTTTGGTGGATTTGCACTCCCAACATCACTAACTTCAACCTCTTCTCCTCCTTCAACCTGTTCTTCCTCCAATGGCTGCAACTATTAAGTTTTAATGATCAAATTTAATGCACAGAAAATTAATTCAAAAATCAGACAATGACACAGCAGATACCCTGGGAAAACCCTCCTCTTGAGGGAGAAAAAACCCAGCAACAAAGATCTCTCTTATATATATAAATAGTGGCAACAATTCTCTTTACAATGAGGCCAATCTTCAGCACCTACACAAGATGCAAAGACAGATAATAATCTGCACCTCCTTAATATCTAAATCTGCCCTTGAATTCGCAACTTGCTCTTGAAGAAATTCGCACTTGTATGAAGTAATAAATCGAACTTGCTTGATAATCGAATGGATGAAAGTGACCTTGTATATATACAAATGTGAGAGAGGTCGCACCTCTTCATGTACAAGGTCGGCCATAATACAAGGAATATAATTACAATTAATAAATGCAAATTATAAGGAAGGTCGGCCAAGAGAAATTATATTGTTGCCAAGAGAAGCGCCCATTCTCATTCAATGACACATATAAATGAATAGCCGATAGGCTATATTGATTTATGTCTTCACTCGTGGCTGGAAGGATGAACCCGAAGCTGCCATAACATTAACACTCCCTCTCAGCTAGGGAGAGAACTTCCAGCTGCTCAAGACAAATCACTTCAACATGATGCCCATCACATTGGCTACAACCAGATGTGAAAAGAATAATATCACCTTAGCGTGATATTAGATATCGCCTCAACATGATATCAACCATAATGGTTACAATCACACTATGGTGTGTACAAGTGTTCATCACTTGCGTGATGTTATCACCTCAACGTGAAATTCACAAGTACAAGATGTGTCATGGAGTCTCACACATGACATCCACCATGACTCAGCTCAGAGGGTGGAAACAAGGACTTTCACCTCAAATTCCTCGTCTCAAAGGAAAATGCATTAACAAGGGCTTGCACCTCAAATTCCTCCATCTTAGAGGAAAATGCATTAAACAAGGCTCACTGATACTGAGACTCTTACTTAGTCAAGGCTGGATTCTCCACCATACCAAGCTTATCTTAGAAGTACACAAACTTTATCCTGGCGAGAGGCTTGGTGAGAATATCTGCCGTCTGCTCATCAGTATTGATGTACCTCCATATACGTACTGGTACATATCTCTAATGGTAGTGCCAGTCTCGAGCATCTTGGATTCTGTCGCAGTGAGGATTGTGACTTTACAACAATTATCACGGTGATAGTAGGCTCCGGTTTTTCAAACAATCGCGAGGAGCTTACAACCACTCTTGCTTGGTTGCCATATAGTATAATATACTCCTTTTCTTTGTACTCAATGCCTCACGGATGATTGTTCGCTGCACGAAGTCGCTGAGACAAAGCTGACAACGACGGAGAGTGCTCTTGGGTACAGCGACTGCTTCTACCATCGAATCGGTAAAACCATGTAACTCTAGGTCTGCATCTGAAGAATAACTCAACCCACATCCAATTGTGCCACGCAAGTATCTCAAAATATGTTTAGCTGCAACAAGATGTATATGTCTCGGATCACATAAAACAGCTAAGTATCGGTCTAAATGTTAACTAGATGCATATAAAAGATCCATAAAAGCTTCATCTATACAATAGCAAGGATCCACCAAGTCCCAGATGGTGCATTTCCTTCAACTTATATGATTTGTCTCATAGGTGTGAACACTGGTTTTCAATCCATCATGCTTAAATCTCTTAAGTATATAGTCTTCCTTGACTTAAGTCTCTTTGGTTTTGTGGCTTTAATGAGAGTAATGCATGAGCCCAAGGTCCATCAAATTGATGCTCTTACACTCAAGAATCAGGTGATCTTCTCCAGTAAGGATCAAATCATCAACATATAAAACCAAAATTAATGCTTCACCATTGATTACCTTGAAGTAGAGATTTGAATTAGCATCATTCTTCAAGAAACCCAAGCTTGATAGATAACGATCAATCCTTTCGTACCAAGCACAAGGAGCCTACTTAAGACCATACACGGCCATCTTCAGCTTGCAAACATGTGACTTCTTTCCATGAACCTCAAATCCATCAAGTTGCTCTATATAAACTTCTTCCTCAATTACTCCATTGAGAAAAGTTGTCTTCATGTCCATCTGGTGAATCTTCCATCCTCTAGATGCAGCAATGGCAATGATGGTACTTATACTTCTCAATGCTCCCATCTACATCTTTAAGCACTTGCATCAACCTTCTGACCTCTTCAACCAAGATTGCCTGCAACACTTGCCTCAGTGCACACCTCTGGTATAGTAGAGAGTTCAAAGTAGACCTCCTTGACCTCATAGTAGATTACTCTATTCTGAATAGGTTTGCGGAGCTACCAATATCAAATCTAGAAGATTGTCTTGTGCAATTTTGAACTCAGTAGCTAAAGAGGATTTTTCAAGAATTTATCACATGGCCTTGCAACATTGCAATCTTCACTTCTTCTCAGTGAGTCACAGAACTCCCTCTTGATCCCTGCTTCAGAGATTGCAAAGAAGACTTCTGGAAGTGAGCTCCCTCTAGCCACCAACTTAGTCCCATGGCTGCAAGATGTGACTTCTTTCTTGATCGTTCCTTTGGTCGGCATGACTTCCTCATGAGATGCCTCAAGCTTTTCATCACTAAGCAATCTCTCAACACCTCCTTCTCTTAGATCTATAGAAGAAATATATGCAATTCTCTTTCATTTCTGTGTCACACTCAAAAATCTTCACAACTAGCATGAGGAGATTGAATCTTCAAAGGATCTTATAATAGAGAACACAATTCAAGAGGAATGATAATATCTCTTTATTAAACACATGATCCAAATAATCAATGCAAAACTAAAGTTTTACCCTAGATTCTAGATTTCAAAAGTATAACCAAAAGAATACTTATCAGAATCTTGTACGCAGAAAATGAGAGATCGATACCCTCAAACAACGATCACATTAATTGCTCTCTCCGCCCTTTTCAGTGGCGTCGATCGCTGTTGCTCTCAATGCAACCTCTTGACTTTATATCCTTCACTAGCACTTACCTTGAAGCCTTCTATCACTTCATGTTGAGAGAATCCAAGGCGAACCATCACAATCCTTTTCATCAGTTTGAATGCTAGCACGAGAACAAGCATGCATATCCTCACTGAGAGACTCACACATAACACACTCTTCTAGAGACACATTGTCTATAGGATGCACCACTTCTTGTGCAAGAGCTCCATGAACAGGGGGGTGATCCAAAAAATTTAATTCCTTGGCATACACAGTTCCTTGATAGCATTTTTGCTCAAACCTTCCTCCAACAAGCACCACTTTAGGCTTCTCTGTTGAAATAGAGATTATTTCCGCAATGCTTCAGTACAGGCAGATCGAACTTCTCTGGATTCAGCTTGAGATGACTTCCGCACATCTAAAGCAACCTTATCCAAGGCAGACCCGGCCTTGTGCCCTGTATACTATTGACCTTAGTGATAGATCGTGGCATCAACAATGGTAGCGACTGGAGTAATCGCGCCCGATAAATTTGTGGTTCCTGCAAAAATTTAGAAGACGTCATCAGAAAATTTCAATATTTTCAACAATAAATAAAATGATGGCTTCAATGAACAGCATGGATTGCCACATCCGACGCCCATTTGAAAGACTTGAAGACGATATCTTGAGTCTCGGAAATAACTCTTGACGACACACAAAGGTTATGTTCCGCTTCAACAATATCCACGATATGATTTCCAAGGATTAGTGGGAACTTCAAAGACTGTGCTCTTATACACAATCCGTTACATATGTCCGCAAAGAAGAGCCACATGCTCGGAACTAGCAGTGGAACTGAATTAACAAAAGCCAAATAATATGAGCCCGATCTGTGATAGTGGATCGCTAGAATCAGCATACTCTAATGTTGAGCGCAAAATGAAATGCACGCCTTTAATTTAGACACGGGTAAAGGCGATAATGCGCTTTGGAGAATCACGAGCATGGAAGCTAAGGCTTAGAGAAGGTGCCAGTAAAGATCGTGGATCTTCAGGAGGCTCCACAACAATACAACCTTCAACCACAGTTGTTGGCAAATTTTCAAATGCTCGATCTGCCCAGGCTGTATAACAAATTTGATCACTTGAATTCTTTCATGAAATTCACAAATCTGATTAGATCTTCACACAAACCCGCTCTAATACCATATTAAGTTTTAATGATCAGATTTAATGCACAGAAAATTAATTCAAAAATCAGACAATTACACAGCAGATACCCTGGGAAAACCCTCCTCTTGAGGGAGAAAAAACCCAGCAACAAAGATCTCTCTTATATATATAAATAGTGGCAACAATTCTCTTTACAATGAGGCCAATCTTCAGCACCTACACAAGATGCAAAGACAGATAATAATCTGCACCTCCTTAATATCTAAATCTGCCCTTGAAGAATTCGCAACTTGCTCTTGAAGAAATTTGCACTTGTATGAAGTAATAAATCGAACTTGCTTGATAATCGAATGGATGAAAGTGACCTTGTATATATACAAATGTGAGAGAGGTCGCACCTCTTCATGTACAAGGTCGGCCATAATACAAGGAATATAATTACAATTAATAAATGCAAATTATAAGGAAGGTCGGCCCAAGAGAAATTATATTGTTGCCAAGAGAAGCGCCCATTCTCATTAAATGACACATATAAATGAATAGCCGATAGACTATATTGATTTATGTCTTCACTCGTGGCTGGAAGGATGAACCCGAAGCTGCCATAACATTAACAGCAACTTCAAAACCTTGGCTGCTCTTTCTCTCCTTCACAAACAAATGCAAAAATGAATGAAAAGATGAGTCTTTTTTCCTCATAAGACAGCAAAAATTGATGGGGCCCACAATAGCCACGTAATCAGGGCTTTTCCTTTTTTTAAATGTGTTTATTTTAAAACCATGTATGACATGGGGGACGGTTGGTCGTCCCCGGGATGGTCGAGGGACGGCTCAAGCATCCCCTAGCCGTTCCTAGGACAGTCAGTCGTCCCCCCTTTCTCCATTGACAGTTTTCCTATTTCAAGGACGTTTCCCAGGATTTGCCAAAAAAAGGGGATGCCAAGGGACCGTCCCCCAGCCACCCCCTGTACCTGAGACGTCCCAAGGATAGGGACAGGCCATTTTTTTTGGGGGGGGAAGGGGGGCCAGGGATGCGTCCCCAGCAAAATATACATAAATTTATAATTAATGTGACACACAGACATATAGATATAAGATCAAACGCAGTTGTATTGAAGCCAAGAAAAAAAATTGGCGAACCATCAAACCTAAATCAGAAACATAGGCCCAGTGTACTTGTAACACTAACTTTGGATTGCAAACTATATATATTTCAATTATTATTTATTATTCTAGCCATCATCCCCAAATTTTGGGAAAAAAATTGTTGTCCATGAAACTTGTCCTCATGTCCCCCCATCTAGGAGAATATGTGGAATGTTGCTTCAATATTTCATTATCATTTTGCTTTGCTACAATTATAGTTGAAGGACTTCATTATCAACATCATGCAAGAATGTAATGCACCTAGCAATAAGCAAAGTGGGCATGGTGAAGAGGGGGACAAAGCTAGATATTTTAAAAATTAGTATTACACCACCCAATTTGGTTAATTTTGTGTTAAGGCATCCTACCTCTTGTTTGACTCTCTATTAATGGAGAATCATAACAACGTACTCATAATGTGTTTAAATTTCTATAATTATAAGGTGCCACATCCAGGCTTAAGATCACCAAGTGCCCAAAGCAAAAATAAAAATAAAAAATAATGCCTTGATAATAATAATAGATAAAGAAAACAAATTCTATAAATATTAATAAAATTCAAACTAAAAATTAAAACCTCAATAGATACCTTGTAATATAAAGAAAACTTCCCATTAGGGCTTCAATGCCAAGAACGAGCTCTACTAGGATTTCCCAACTCTATCGATCTTCGCAAGTTGTCCAACCTTGATCTAGTTTGTTTCTAGCATCTTTGGCTCTGAATTCCTAGAGAAGTATTTTGAGGGGTGAGGGTGTGCGTGGGAGGCAGGAAGGATTCTCCAACCCTTGAAGTTTTTTCTTCTAGGCAAATTGTAGCAGGATCCAAACCCTTAGTTTCAGAGAATGAGGTGAAGGCAACCATTCCTACTGCTGGTATGAGAAAGATGGCCCTTCAAGTTCCAGCTATAAACAACTGCATGCCAACTATAGAAGAGAATCTGGTCATTAGCCTCTATATCATGGAAATTAAAAAAAAAGATTCCTCTTTGCATGCACAATGTCTGATCTACAAATTTTTGGCAGCCCAAATCCCCCTAGAGAAATTAAAAGTTTGGGCCAGGTGAAACTAGAAACACAATGGAGAGTATGATAACAAATATTGTGCCAAAGGTTACTTCATAACAGTGTTTGTGAATGAACCTAACAGATACAATTTTGGAGGGGAGTCATACTTCAAGAATTCAGCCTTTTGATAAATAGCTAGTCCCTAGGTTTCAAACCCAAAGAGGAAATCCTCACTACCAACCAATTCTCAATCCACTTATATGCCTTGCCACAAGAGTTTTTGTCTAGAAATGTCTTTCACTCCTTATCCAACTTCTTGGGAAGAGTCGTCACATTGATAAGAATTTGAGATCTTACAATGGGAAGGGACTTTCCAGATAGCCAAAATTTGTGTGGAATTAGATCTCACAAATGCGCTTCCCAAAAATATCACCTTAAAAGCCAATGAATGGAATGGGAGCGAAGTTTTGGACTATAAAAGCATCCATTCAGATGTAGGGGATCCAACATGAGTATGATCATCTTATCAAGTCCCTCCCTGCAAAAGACCAACATGCAACCAAAGGAAAACCGATGAGAAAAAGAAAATGATGGCTTCATCAAGCCAAAATGAATGGACATGATCAAAAGCAAGACTAGAAAAGACGGAAGGCCAATGACAACTAAGAAGGATAAGGGAAAGGATAAATTAGGTAAAAGCATGGAGGAGGTGGAATCAATGGCAAAAACACAATCTCGGGAAACCATAAAGGCAGCCAAGAACAAGAATCTTCTGGAGTACAGTTTCAATGGAGTTTTGGTAAAACTCCAAGAAGAACCCAAGTCTATCTCAGAAGAGGATAAGAAGAACAGCGATAAGCAAGACAATCTGAAAATGAAATCCCATTCAGTGGTAGGGCAAGCAGATCAACAGGAAATTCAAAAAATAGATATCATAGTGGTCTCAAGCTCGGAGTAGGGAGGAAAGGGTCCCATCAAGGCACAAAAGAAATGGCGAAAGGAGAGGAGATCTCATAAAACTAAGGCAAGGAGACTTAGCACACATGATTACATCCAAAATGCATGCTACAACAATCATTGTTGTTGAAAATCAATCCCAACTAGACAATATATTTGCAAGCACCAAGAGACCCAATCCTTCTCAAAAAAGTTGATCTCATGAAACATCAAGGGCTTAAATCTGCCACCAAAACCCCAAAGAGAAAGATCCTCAAAAGACTCTAGGAGAAGTGTCAGTCAAACATCGTTTTACTACAACAAACCAAAATGGGCCACTCCTAGGGAAGAAATTCAATACCCTGCATGGAAATTATTTCTAGGAAAGCAAAGGCACCTCAGGGGCCCTAGCCATCCTTTAGAACCCAAAGTTAGTGGTTGTTTCTGAACTACAATTTGAGGATAACTGTTTAGCCTGTCAAGTCCATTGCAAAAACTCCAAGGATTGTTGCCACATTAATGTCTATGGTCCAGAAAGCAACATAGACAAGGAAAGATGTTGGGCTGAAAGCCAACATATCTGTGATGGTATATCTGTGATGGTACCAAATGCATTGTTGTTGGAGATTTCAATGCAAGACTTGTCCACTCAAAAAACAAAGGAGGAGCCATTAACTCCCAAGGGCTAGGATAATGCTAGCTTTGGTAAGTTTATAGAAAAATCTGCCCTATGGGACCTGAAGTTGTAGAAGGAATGGTTTACATGGACAAATAGAAGAAAAAGAGACTCCCATAGTGTGACTAGGATTGACAGATATCTCATCTCTACAAACTCATTGTAAAAGGACTTTGCGTTTAGCTCTAAAGGTCTTTTATATTCTAGATCTGATCACTAGCCCATTACTCTCAGGATTGAAGAGGATCACTTTCCCTATTGAATCCATTTCAGATTCTTAACTATGCTCCACGGGGTTTCGGGGACGGGGAGTACCCGGTACGGCGGGACGAGTTTCTGGTACAGGGGTACTTTCGGGTCATTTTTTAGGGGACGGGAGGGGACAGCTGATTAAAAAATAGGGAATTTTTTTAAAATATATAGAAATTTCAAATGTTCATAGCATAACATTGATAAAGCATTCATTCTAGACATTTGTATAAGCTTAATACATATCATTAGACTTGAATTGAGATTTCACATGAGAATCGACAAACAAATTAACAAAATTCAAATGCTTTTCATTATCAATGTGCACACATATCATATAAAAGTCTGATAATTATAACCAAAATGCCCAAAGGCTCCAAGTCTCAACTATGAAATGACATGCTAAACATAAAACTAAGAAAATATATCGCTGTCCAAGGTCCCTAATCAGCATAAGGTAGGTCTAAATCAGCATCGCCCTCGCCATTAGAGCTCGAGTCTAAGTTAGTGTCAGTGTCCATGTCAATAGAAGGATCCGCCTCAACCAATGGAACCCCAACCAATCCCTCATGCGCATTCTCAATCTGCATAGCATCTTTGGGATTAACATCCCAACGTAAGGCTAGAGTCTAACGATAGTGACTAGTTTGGCGATCCTTCACTCAGCTGCTCTTCTTTTGCTCTCCTTCACTTCACAAGCCAAATGTAAAAATGAGTTGCTTTTTCTCATTTTAGGGCATATATAAGGCATAAATTAGGTTAAGTGGCATGGGGCGTCCCTTGTGGGCCCGCCCATGCCTTTTTTTCATTTTAAAAAACTTTAATTTTTTATAAAAATGTGTTTTTTTTGCTGCTGGGCCATAGGGTACATCTAGAAGTACCCGGTACGGATGAGGCACGGCTGGGAAGTTTCGGGTACTTCTAGAAGTACCCTACGTCCCCTGCCTTTTTACAAAAGTCCCCTAGAAGTACCGAGTACTTGGAGGGCAAAAGGGGACGGCTAGGGGACGTTTCCTAGCCGTCCCCGCATCCCCGTTTCGTACCCGGTACGGGAAACGGCATAAAAACACAGGGGACACGTCCTCGTGGAGCATAGATTCTTAAAGATGTGGCTTGAGCACCTAGATCTAGAGCATGTGGTCACAAAAATTCAGCAAGCTCCATTGATAAGGTATAGTTCCGCTATATTTCTTTTTTCTAGAAATGATGAGTTTTAAAAGTTAAATTAAATGTGTTGAATAAAAAAGTCTTCAAAAACATTCTCCATCGAAAAAGCCATGCAGAAAAGGAGATGGATAAAACTCAAAAAGCCATCCTTCAAGAGGGCCTCAATGAAAGTTTTTAACTCTGGCAAGAGGAAATTGCTTCCCAACTCGAGGGTATTTGCTATGGGACCTGAAGTTGTGGAAGGAATAGTTTACATGGACAAACGGAGAAAAAGAGACTCCCACAGTGTGACTAGGATTGACAGATTTCTCACCTCTACGAACTCACTGTAAAAGGACTTTGTGTTTAGCTCTAAAGGTCTTTTATATTCTAGATATGATCACTAGCCCATTACTCTCGGGATTGAAGAGGATCACTTTCCCTATTGAATCCATTTCAAATTCTTAAAGATGTGGCTTGAGCACCTAGATCTAGAGCATATGGTCACAAAAGTTCAGCAAGCTCCATTGATAAGGTATAGTTTCACTATATTTCTTTTTTCCAGAAATGATGAGTTTAAAAAGTTGAATTAAATGTGTCAAATAAAAGAGTCTTCAAAAACATTCTCCATCAAAAAAGCCATGCAGAAAAAGAGATGGATAAAATCCAAAAAGCCATCCTTCAAGAGGGCCCCAATGAAAGTTTTCAACTCTGGGAAAAGGAAATTGCTTCCCAACTTGAGGACATTCTAAAAAACTTCACCTAAATTGTAAAATGAGAAGACAAGGAACGGTATCCCCAAACTTGAGTCTCATGGGGGCCTAATTTAGACAAGTGTGGGGAGATTAAGAAAGGCCTCATATTCTACTAAGAATATATGCTTTATGAGCAAAATGTAAGTAGGAAGGAAGAGAAAATTCTTTTTTCTAGAACATCCCAAGGATCATCAACAACCTAGAAACAAAGCTACTCTATGAAAAGTGAAATCTCCTTGAAATAAGTCAAAGAGGCAATGTTTGACGTGACATGGGGCAATACTCTTGTTGTCACGGAAGTGTGCACCCTTGCCAAGATGATGAAATCACTCAGCCACCTTGTGAAACATGGGATGATCTCCCTAAGTGTGGGCTCAAATGGTGGAGATCAACCTCCAAAGAGGGCTGGTTCCCTTAGAACTTCACCTGATCTAACCTATGCTACTACTGTTTATAGAGAAAAAAGAGATGAAAAACATAGAATGAAACCTAAACTCTAATAAGGTGATGCACCAAAATGATTTCAAACCTATACTGCAGTTTGGACTCACAATATGATCAAATGAAACAAGTTGTTTCATGCACAACACGGGTTTCTACATACCTATTCACAAGTGCCTTACAAGAAGGTTGGGACTCAACAGCCTTAGAAAGAGAAAACAAATATTTCACAATAAAAGGGTTGTTTGAGTCATTACACAAAACCTGCATAGAACATGTATACTTCTATGTGAAGGTACTAGAGAATGAGACATGAAATTCAAGGATTGAGTATAATATCATAAAAACCATATCCATCCTTCATTATTTCACACAAGATATAAATTAAAGAAGGCAGAATACTTGTATTTCATCTAAGTTGCCAGTTCTGGTACTGGTTCGGGTTCGGGTTCAGAGGTTCGATTAGCAGGTTTGGCTAAAATATTTTTGATATATATATATATATGCAGCCTAGAAGCATGAATTAGGATTAGAATATCATATAGCATCATATAAACAACAAAACCACTATAAACTTGAAGGTCATTTAAAACATGCATAATAAATATTCATCATTTAAACTTCAAGATTAATATTAAAACAATAATATCAAGTTCAACACTTTTAATCATCAAATGGATTATCTAAATCATCAATATCATTGTCAACATTGACATTAAATGATGTAGGAAGACTAGATGAATCACAAGTAGCGTCAGTGGCACTGTAATTAGCACTAGTATTGTGCTCATGTTGGCTATTGGATTAGAATATCACATAGCATCATATAAACAATAAAACCACCATAAAATCCACAGCATAAGTCTTTGCTGAAATCTTTCAAAACTCATGCAATCACCCTTTAAAATAGTAATCAAACTGCACAAAAACCAGAGACTTCTTTAGCACAACCTAGAAGAGGTAGTAAGCAAATGAAGAGGCAACATGAAATGAATCTTAATTCAGAGAGTGCAGTCACAATTTTAAATAAAAAGAAACAAATTGTAGTTGAAACCTAATTGACACAAATGCTGTTTATTTTGCTGAATGTCATTAATAAATGTTAAAACCCTTAAATTAAAAACTATTTTGTACAAACCCACAAAGGAACCAAACCCAAACCCGGATCCAAAACAAATCGAACTCGGATCTAGCCCTACAGACAACGAACCCGATAACAAAGTATTTCATTGATAAAACGTGTTACATACTGATGTACACGGGTCTGAAAGTTGAGTTACAAAGCTGCACCAGCTTGAAAAAACTTTGAAAAAAATTACAATACATGCCAAGGGAGATAAGAACTAACCGAAAATCTGCCCCTTAAGTCTGCTTATAAGCTGCTTAATAGCTGCTACACAATAGGAACATGTGTTGAGAAATGGAAGACAAGTGTTTGCTTTAGTTGGCTGGGTCAAACCTCCTTGGTCGTCCAAAACTATTCTCCCTACTTTGCAGCCCCTAAAAGTGCTCCAAAAAGGTTTTCGAATGAAGAAAAAGTCTTGCCTTGACCTTATCCACCATCAAGGCTCCTTAAATAGCTCCTAAATGCTCTCAAAAAGCTCAAACTGAGTCAAAACTGCCCTAGATTCTCTCCATCAATTGCACAGCTCACCAAACTGCCCCTCGATGTTTGTAACTGTCCATAAATGTACTTTACTTCATCAAACTGCACCTTACATGATAATAGGACATGTGAAAAAGGTTTGAAGTAATCAAATTCCTTAGGGAGGCGTGGGAAACCTTCAAGGGCAGTTTTCCACCACTTGACATCATCACAAAGCTCTTCATTTCCTTGCAATTTCACCTTATACCATATGTTTACTTAGCCTTCATCATTTTGCACTAAATACTGTTATTCCAGCTTGAAAATTGCTCTTTTTGACCGGCACATGTTTGGTTATTAGGAGACTCTCTATTACTGTGAAGGAATATTTGGACTATCTTTTAAGATGATTGCACCTTACTCATTGTCCTCTCTTGAAATGAGCATACTGCCCTCTATAGTATAGATGTCATGATGGTCAATGACTATCATCCTCATGAGATTGATGTCAATACTTGATGATCATGCGTTAATAAGCTTGGTTGACCTCTGATTGTCATGCACCATTCATTCCTGGCAGTGATCTAGGATCTTCCACTGTGCTCTATAATTACATCGTCCTCTTGTGATCTTGCTCAAGTTCGGTGTCTTGCAGTGGGTGAAGACTTACTTAAAGACTCAGGAGCCATACCTTCTTGAAGCTTGAAATGTTATACTTGGGAAGCTCTTCTCTCATAGGCTGATTTGGAATATAAGTAGCTGATTGGTCTTCCAACCTTTGCACTTGAGCAAGCAACAGCTTCATCTGCTCTTGTTTGGAAGCAATCTCTTTTGCAAGAGATTCTTCATATCTCTCCCTTTGGTAATCCAACTCTTGTTGGTCTTGGTAAGCTTGAAAAGCCAACTCTTCTTGCTGCAAGTTATACTCCTGATCTCTTTCAATTTCATTCAATTGTCTTTGAAGGTCTAACATTATATCTTTGAAGCTCAAATTAACATCATTTTGAGATTGTTTGTGAGGATAACTATGATTTTGGAAACAAAATGGCCTTCTTGTGATTGAGTTTGAACAGATGAAAGCTGCCACGAGGCTTGAGCAAAGGTGGGTGGATGGTAAGCATGATAATTATGCTAATAACCTACCGTTAATGGGTCATTTGGGACAAAACTAGCAGTATATTCTGTTTGGTATGGCTGATAGGAAGGTGCTTGAATAGCATTTTCATGGAATGGAAGATTGTAAAACTTATCTTCACTAAAAGGAGACATTATGCAGCACTCAAACCAGATGGAAATTCATAGAAATGTTCTCAAAATCAAAATAATAAAGACTGATTTTTATAAAACTTGAGCACATACCAGCACTTAGTCTTCTTGAAACCAATAGATTGAACTTGGAGTCGTTAAGTGTGTGAAGATTTTGCCTCCAAAGACAGAAATTACTGATATACACACCAAATATTAGCTATGAGGACAAGTTTTGAACTATGATAGTTCAAACAGTACCACCAGGTGTGCCAAAAACAGTTGTCACGAAAGTGTGCACCCTTGTTGAGATGATGAAATCAATCAACCACCTTTTGAAACATTGGATGATCTCCCTGCGTGTGGGCTCAGATGGTGGAGATCAACCTCCAGAGACGGCTGGTTCCCCTAGAACTTCACCTAATCTAACCTATGTTATCATTGTTTATAGAGAAAAGAGAGAAGGAAAACATAGAATGAAACCTAAACTCTAATAAGGTGATTCGCCAAAATGATTTCAAACCTATACTGCAATTTGGACTCACAATATGATCAAAGGAAACAAGTTATTTCATGCACTACTCAAGTTTCTACATACCTACGCACAAGTGTTTTATAAAAAGGTTGGGACTCAGCAGCCTTAGAAAGGGAAAACAAATATTTCATAATAAAAGGGTTGCTTGAGTCATTACACAACTTATAACCTCCATACAATATGTATACTTCTATATGAAGGTACTAGAGAATAAGACATGAAATTCAAGGATTGAGTATAATATGACAAAAACCATATCAATCATTCGTTATAACGCACAAGATATAGACTAGAGGAGGCAAAATACTTGTATTTCATTGATAAAAGGTGTTACATACTGATGTATACAAGTCTCAAAGTTGAGTTACAAAGCTGCTCCAGCTTGAAAGATTTTTTTAAAAAAGTTACAATACATGCCACGAGAGAAAAGAACTAACCAAAAATCTGCCCCTTCAGCCTGCATATATGCTGCTCAATAGCTACTACACAATAGGAACATGTGTTGAGAAATGGAAAACAAGTATGTGTTTTAATTGGCTGGGTCAAACCTCCTTGGTCATCCAAAATTGTCCTCCCTACTTGGTAGCCCCTAAAAGTGCTCCAAAAAGGTATTTGAGTGAAGAAAAAGTCTAGACTTGACCTTATCCACCATCAAGGCTCCTTAAATAGCTCTTAGATGCTCTCAAAAGGCTCAACCTGAATCAAAACTGCCCTAGATTCTCTCCATCAGTTGCACAGCTCACAAAACTGCCCCTAGATGTGTATAACTGTCCATAACTGTGCTCCACTTCATCAAACTGCACCTTACATTTATAAAAGGACATGTGAAAAAGGTTTGAAATAGTCAAAATTCCTTAAGGAGGCATGGGAAACCTTCAAGGGCAGTTTTCCATCACTTGGCATCATCACAAAGCTCTCCATTTCCTTGCATTTTCACCTTATACCCATATGTTTACTTAACCTTCATCATTTTCCACTAAATTGAAACAATTTTGGGCTAGAAATTGCTTGAATTAACAGAAGGAAATCATTACAATATATAGAGGAGGTAGATGACTGTAGACATTTAAGATGTCTAACTACCTCACCTACAAACTATTGTAGCAACAGTAGTATTGACCATTAATAATATAGAATAATTATTCTAACAACCTCCCTTAATGGTCAATCGACTAACTAGCCTACAAACAACACTCTGCAGGTCAATTGTTCACAAATTCTTCAGAACACTCTGTTGCTACGAAGACCCTCCTAGATCTGTAGAATGTTGATGACCAAAAACCATCCAGAATAAAACAGAGAAGGTTGCCCCTTCTTTAGAAAGCTCTGCAACACGAGACAAGAGCCTACCACTGACTCTGCCACTGAGATGAGTCCGCCACTAACCCTCCCAGAAATTGCAAAACTTTAGACCAGAACCTAATGTTGGATAACAGAGTTGTTCCTCCCTATCGCTAGAGACACACCGAGAACAGCGGCCACAATTTTGAGGATAAATCGGCAAACCATCAAAACTTTTACAGATGAGTGCGACGCTCGATAACAGACTGCAAGAAGTCAACTGTGCAGATGTTCACCCCAGCAACTCGAGGTGCGACAATAACAAACTGCAACAAAGCACGATTTTTGAGGAAAAAATCGCCAAACTGAAGATTACAAATCATCGTTTTTTCGGAAAAAAAAAGGGTAAAAACCATAGAGGAATCCCACGCAGTTTGTGACTTGCAGAAACCCAAAAACAGGTAGCCATCGATTGTCGGCTGAAAAACATAGGGTTTGGAACCCTAGCCACCAAACAAATCTGCACAAAAATTGAGGCACAAACTTCAAGACACCCAAGAAAAACGGACAACCCATTTGAGATCTCGAAAAACCCACCATGAATCTGCAAACGAAAAAAAATTCTGCCTACAACTGGAGGGTCAAAACCCCAGACGAAATTCGGAGAAACCCTAGCCACCATTAAAAATGTCTGAAAAACGCCAAAAAACAGGAAAAACACGCACAAGAAGAGAGTACCAACAAAAACGTGCTTAAGGCGTTTGAGGAACCCATCAGAAATCGTGGCTAAAACCAGAGGGTCGCACAAAACGACGTGGGTAGAGAATACGAAACCGCGTGGGTTGAGAAGACGTTAGAAACGAACTTCAAACAGGGACCTCCTTCGCTCGCAAAAAAAAACCCTACCACGGGTTGCAGAGGAGGTCGCACAGGCGTGAAGACAAGAGAACAAAATGCGAGGCCAAAAGAAGTTTCGCACCGGCCAGAAGAGGGTCGCGCGGAAAATGCAGAGGTCGCGGGCAGAAGCCAACACGGAAAACGCGATGAAAATCGCATCACAAACAGCACGAGCTCCACGAAAAAATGGCCACAAAGGAAAATCGTGCACCCAGAAGACACTGAATCGCGTACAGAAAGAGACGCGATTTTTCTGAGAAAAAACAAGCACGATTTTCAGACCTTTCGATTTTTCCCTTTAGCCAAGCCCCACGAATTTTTAATTTTCCTCAAAAAACCCTGAGTCCTCCCTAAGGGAGTCAGACCTAGGCCGGCTCCAGCTCTGATACCATGAAACAATTTTGGGCTAGAAATTGCTTGAATTAACAGAAGGAAATCATTACAATATATAGAGGAGGTACATGACTATAGACATTTAAGATGTCTAACTACCTCACCTACAAACTACTGTAGCATTGACCATTAATAATATAGAATAATTATTCCAACATAAATACTGTTATTCCAGGTTGAAAATTGCTCTTTTTGACCAACACATGTTTGGTTATCAAAGAGTCTCTTGCTAACCAAACATGTGCTGGTCAAAATGAACAATTTTCAAACTTTGATGGTGGATAAGGTCAAGACAAGACTTTTTCTTCACTCAAACACCTTTTTGGAGCACTTTTAGGGGCTGCAAAGTAGGGAGGACAGTTTTGGAAGCCCAAGGAGTTTGATCTGGCAAGTTGATGCAAACACTTGTCCTCCTTTCTTCAACACATGCTCCTATTATGTAGGAGTTGTTGGGCAGCTTATAAGCAGGCCTAAGGGCAGATTTTAGACTAGTTCTTCCTCTCTAGTTTTTGTCTTGTAACTTGTTTTGAAAGTTCTTTCAAGTTGGGGCAGCATTGTAACTCAACTTTCAGACTCGTGTATAGCAGTATGTAACTCTTTTTATCAATAAAATACAAGTATTTTGCCTTCTCAAATCTATATCTTGTGTGCAAATAACAAATTAAGGACATGGTTTTTCAATTTTGTGATATTATACTCAGTCCTTGAATTTCATGTCTCATTCTCTAGTATCTTCATATAGAAGTATACATATTCTATGCAGGTTGTAAGTTGTGCAATGACTTAAACAATCCTTTATTTGTGAAATATTTGTTTTTCCTTTCTAAGGCTGTTGAGTTCCAACCTTGTTATAAAGCATTTATGCATAGGTATGTAGAAACCTGAGTTGTGCATGAAACAACTTGTTTTATTTGATCATATTGTGAGTCCAAATTGTAGTGTAGGTTTGAAATCATTTTGGTGCATCACCTTATTAGAGTTTAGGTTTCATTCTATGTTTTCCTTCTCTCTTTTCCCTATAAACAGCAGTAGCATAGGTTAGATTGGGTGAAGTTCCAAGGGAACCAGCCCTCTCTAGAGCTTGATCTCCACCATCTGAGCCCACACTCAGGGAGATCATCCCATGTTTTATGAGGTGGCTGAGTGATTTTATCAACTCGGCAAGGGTGCACACTTCCATGACAACAACTCCAAGCCTTCAAAGATGCACAAATTTAGTATTCCAACATTTCTAGACCTGGTTGGAATGGAGCTCTGGAATGTGATGAAAGTCTAGAGCATTAAAATCAATCCTCAAGTCTATCAACTCCACCTTCTCAATTGAAGCAAGAGGAGGCTATCAAAACAAGAGACTTTAGGCCTATCTAAGTGGTAGACCACGCAATGACCACCCTCCACTACTGCTTGAAGCAATTCCACATCCTCAAATAAGGCCAAAGTTAGCTCAATTGTGACCCAGATGAATAATATGCTAAGGTTATAAATTCAAAGCTTTCCTGGCAGCATTGACTGGTAATGTCAAATGTTGTGATGAGTCCCTGGATAAGCCATCCATGGAAGAAATTAAAAAATGTTATTAAGTTTTTAGGTCAGTATGGAAGGACCTACTTAATTCCTCTATTAGAATGGCAAGGTTTCATGAAAAAGCATGCTAGAAGGCTAAAAAGATAATTGACATTCATAATTGCATGATTTACAAAAGGAGACAGGCTCCTTAAATAGATTTACAAAGACGATGTTTCTAAATAAAATAATCGTTAACTGAAGACGAAAATAGAAACTATCTAACCTAACTAAGATGACCATTAAAGATACATTACATTATTTAATACCCTCCCTTAATGGTCATCGTTCTAACTACCCTCAGAAACAAAGAAGGCTGCCCCCTTCTCAAAACGCTTCTACCACTTGAGATGAGTCTGCCACCAACCCTCCCAGAAATTGCAGAACTTCTGAAATAACCAAAAATCATCACAAAACGTCCAACCTAATGTTGGGTAACAAAGTTGTCCCTCCCTATAACCAGAGACACCGAAATCAATTGCACAAACTGAAACCACAATTTTGAGAAAAAAACTGGCAAACCCTCCAAACTTTTGCAAATGAGCATGACACCCCAGAACAAACTGCAAAAAAACACGATTTTTGAGGAAAAAAACACGATTTTTGAGGAAAAAATCGCCAAACCCAAGATTACAACTTATTGTTTTTCCCCAAAAAAAGGGTAAAAACCAACAAAGGAATCCCACACAACTTTACGAATTACAAAACCCAGTAACGATTTTTGAAGATTAAATCCAAAAAAACCAAACAGGTAACAAGCACAAAATCCGAGACACAGATCAACATACAAAACATTGTTTTTAAGGAAAAACAATAAAACCTTTCCAAAAACCACAAAGCCCTTCTGAACTGCGGAAACCCTAACTAGGGCATATAGGAGCAAACCCTTAATTTTTGAGGAAATAATTATAAACCCTCCCATGAATTTTTCATGGCAAAAAATCAAAAAAACCAAAACCCAAGTATAATTTTTCTTATAGGGACAAAAATTGTAAAACCCATCAAAAAATTTTGAGGAAAAATTATTAAAACCCAACACTAATTTTTTATGATGAAAAATTAGAAAACCCAACACTAATTTTTTAAGGTGCAAAATTAGAAAACCCAACACTAATTTTTCAGAAATACGCCATAGAAGACCTACCATAGTGCACAAAACACATGATTTTTACTAAATCACCCAGAAACTAAAAAAAGATCTCATCTCCAACCTGCAAAAAACTAGCACGGCATTTCTAGAGCCATCCAAAAACTCAAAAAAACGTGCATCAAAAACCCAAGAGATTGCCGCACTCTGAAGAAGACAAAATCAAGCTAGAAAATGACACGATTTGAAGTCGTGTTCAGAAAAAAAAAAAACCAAAAATAGCCATCGCGATTCTAAAAATTTCTCAGAAAATAACAAAAGGAGCCTTCAAGAGACGCGAAGTTTCAAGTCGTGCAACCAGAACAAAAGTCGCGGCCAGAAGGAAAAAACAAAAAAAAACTTCACTAAAACTCCCGCATGAGATCTGACGTGAGTGCAACCACGAACAAAAAAAAAAAGTCATCAACAACTACGAACTTCTTGCAAGAACAAGGTCATGATTCTTCAAGAAAGAATTCCGCGAAAATCATACGTAAATCCACACAAAAAACTTTGAGAAAACCTTTAAAAAATCACGATTCTCAAGAACCCGTGAATTTCAGTTTGAAACCCTCAAAAACTGACGAAATCTACTTTAGAAGCCCCTCGAAAATCTTCTCAAAAACCCATGAAATGCAGAAATAAGAAACCCTTGAAAATTTTTGGCAATAAATTCCAGGTAGGAAGAGGCTACAAATTTTTTTATTAAAAAATTCGCCAAATTTTATGAAATCCCATTGACCCGCTTTGATACCATAAAAAGATAATTGATATTCATAATTGCATGATTTACAAAAGGAGATGAAAGGCTCCTTAAATAGATTTACAAAGACGATGTTTCTAAATGAAACAATCGTTAGCTAAAGACGAAAATAGAAACTATCTAACCTAACTAAGATGACCATTAAAAAACAATTACATTATTTAATCAAGGCAAGGATCCAAGGAAACATATACTAAAAGGATGCAAAGGTTGGAGGGAGCAAGGATTGGGAGTTGGCACTAATAAATGTGCACTAGGAAGTGAAAGTTCACATGTCCACAAACAAGAGAGCAATAGGTTGGGGATCAGAGTTTTGGGACATTCGATATCAACGAGGAAGTGGGGAATGGATGAAAGGTATGATAGTGTGAGAAATTTTGAACTTTGCCTGAGGCTAGAAAGTGACTCAGACATGCCCGTACTTATGATAAGGGACATTAAAAGTTTGTCCTTCCCAAAATTGCTTTCCCTCAAGCAATACAAATTCAAATGCTCCAAGAACTAGATAATTTGTAATGCTTTTGTTCCTCAAAAGCTTTGCCCAAATATCACTAAGAGCATTAGGTTCCACTATGAGTTTACCCTCATCATCCAAGGGTGGCAAAACCACTAACGGTGTGATATGTTGTCCAACAAGAAACATGAAACACATTATGGATCCTACTATTTTCTAGTAATTCCAACTCACATGCAACTTCACCAACTCTCCTCAAGATCCTAAAAGGCCCATAGAAGAATTGGTTTGAGCTTTTCAACCCCACTACTTTTGATGAAAGTTTACCCAAAAGGTTACATTCTTAGAAAGACAATCTCTCGCACTTCGAATGACCTCTCTATTCAGTTCTAATCTACATAGAATTCCTATTACTTATGGGCTTGCTAAAGGTGATCTTTGAGTGACCTCAATATCTCTTGGCTATGCTCCACCAAGTCACGAGTTGTAAGTGCTCTCCTATCTACACACACTAAATCAACAAAGGTTAATGCATCATAAACATATAATTCCATGAACTGAGACATACCAATGGGCATATGGTAGGTAATGTTGTAGCAATACTCTCCCAAAAGTAACTGCTTAACCCAAGTTGATTGTTGATCTAAACCATAGTTCATCAAGTATCCTTCAATGTACTTGTTCACTATCTATGTTTGTGCACATGTTTGGATATCAAAATTTCAACTGGAAGTGAATTTTGTACTAGTAAGGAGAAATAGCTCCTGCCAAAAAGAGTTGAGGAATCTATTATCTTTGTTACTAACCATATTTTTCGGCAACCCATGTAGCCTAAGCACTTCTCTAAAAAGAAAATAGTCATTTTATGTGCTTTGAGTTATGAAGAAATAGCTAAGAAGTGTGCATACTTCATTAAGTTTGTCCACCACAATATAAATGCAAACTTTTCCTTGTACCTTGGGGAGGCTTGTGATAAAATCCATGGATATTATTTCCCACTTCTGATTTGGGATAGGCATTGGTTGAAGTAAGCATATTAGAAAAACATGTCTTGCTTTGTTTTGTTGACATGTCACGCATTCTCTAATGTGTTTGGGGACATCCTTCTTGAGGCCCTTCCATTAGAACATTTCCCTTATTTATTTGTGGGTCTTGTAAAATCCTAAGCAACTTGCCGACAATGCATCATGAGAAGCCCTTAAAATTCTCTCCTTCGTTCAAGATTTAAGAACTAACAAAATTTTGTTTTTATAAAGAATGCGACGATCTGCTACTACAAATCCATCTTTCCTCACATTGCCATCAAGGAGATTAGTAGCAAATGCATTTTTAACATTGTCTACCATAATAGTGGCATTCCAATCAGCAAATAGCAGAAGAAAAGCATGTGTGTTGCTGTTTGTGCTTTCATCTTCCACGTTTTCAAGTGCATGTTCCTCTGTCTGAATCACATCTGTGGCTCAAGTTCTTCCTAATCTAAATCATCATCAGATATTACTTCAATATAACGAACTTGGCCTTTACCAAGGCATCTCTAACTAGGTTCCCATAGCTCCTTGCAAGAAAAGCATAGCTTCTTCCTTATAGGTTCATCTTTGTTGTAGTCATATGTTCTCTTAGTTGTAGGTAGTGATATTTTGTGGATGCAAGTAAGATCCACTTTCTGAAAATTTCCTTTATGATACACAAAGGTGGGCATGAGATAGAAATTTTCCCTTAAGCACAGATGGCTCTAGTGTTTAAGCTATTTCAATTGCTTCTTGTAGAGAAATGGAGGTAACAAGACCTTTGAGGAGTTCAAGCAAACCTTCAACAAATAGAAAAGTGATCCACTTTTCAAAAATTTCAGGAACCCTTACTACAACTTGCTAAATTCAACAACATAGGATTCTATGGAGTAGTGTTGTGGGCATGAGATAAAAAAATTCCCTTACACACAAATAGCTCTAGTGTTAAAGCTCTTTTGATTGCTTCTTGTAGAGAAGTGGGTGCAACAAGACCTTTGAGGAGTTCAAGCTAAATTTCAACAAATAGAACTAAGAAAAGTGATCCCTTTTACAAAAATTCCAGGAACCATTACTACACCTATAAAATTCGACAATTTAGGATTCCATGGAGCAGTGTTTGCTGTTTGATACTAGCAAATTCTTTGAAATACTCATCCTCATCCTTTTGCTCAAAGCAATCCAGCACCCTTTGACAGAAATCATCAAATATCTTCACAAGGCTATGTCCTTGTGTGACCAAACCATGGTGCCACCACTCATAAGGAACACCTAAATGCAATGTAACAAACAAAATGGCATCCTCCTCCATAGGACTAAGGGTAAAATAAGCTTGCACTTTCTGCAACCAAGCCCTACCAGAAATTTTGTTGCTCCCATCAAAGGTGAGAGCATTCAACTTATTTAATTTTTGTAGCAGCATTATCTTTTCATTGTTTTTATTGCCATCTAAAGTTCTTCTCTTAGGAGTTATCCTATCAATGATGTCTAGGTAGCTAACAAAAGATATATTTTTTAAGGCTTCAAATTTACCTTGGTATTCTTCAAAAACTTTGTCAATTCCCTCTACATGGGAGTCTTGAAGCACTCATTCTTCCTCTACATCTTTCTGAAAAAGCATGAGTTTCAATGGCGTTGGCATGGAATTAACCCCAAATCTATTATTTGCAGATGTACTCCCCTCTCCTTGAGATGTCTTAATAGGCTCTAAGCTTTGCAAATCTTTTTATAGCATGCTGCATCTGCACCATTAGATCTGTCAATCCATCCTGACTTTGCTGCAATCTAATAATGTTCTCCTAGAAGAATTCTTATTTTTCTTCAACTATTACTTTGTGCTTCTCTCTTCCTCCTGCCATATTTTTTCTGGCTCTAGTGCATCCAATTTCGTTTGATCCCTTCTTTGATATCCAATCTCTCTTTCACTAGGGCACATTCACAACTTGAGTTACCTTACAGGCTAGCAAGATCATATCTATAATACCATTGTAATGACCCTTAGCTAAATATTCCTGTAAAAATGCTTAGATCTAAAATGTTGTATAGAGTTTCAACCAAAATGATTAAATATGAACAATGCACAACACACATTCATATAGGTTTGCTCATCTAAACTTGTTGAAAAAGGGTATTTCATTCAAATAGTTCATTCAATGATTACAAAGATTTGTTGCTTCAATTGTTTGTTGACAACAAAGATTACAATGATCACAAAAATATTCAAAATGCTAAAATATCCAAACGATGAAATCCAGTAAGCTTGAAATGCAGATGCAACCTCCATGTAAAGTTGCCCAAGGGTTTTTTCCTTCAAACTAAACTACAAAACGTAAAGGTTCTCATCCTAAGATCCAACAGGTGAACACAAGTACTTAACTCTACAATTTCATGTTTGTTGATATGATGTCCAAAGACTATCCAAATTGATGAAATTGCTTGCCTTACATAGAGGTTGGAGGCCTAGCGTGGGCCCACTATTGCCAAGAATCAAATGAAAGTTTCCCACCATTTTACATTCAAATTTGGGCCTATTAATAGCATCCCTAATCAGCCCTAATGATTAGTGAATTCCTTTGTTAGAATGGTGAGGTTCCTTGGGAGAGCATGCCAAAAGGTGAGGGTTTAAGGAAACACATACTAGATGGATGCAATGGTTAAAAGGAGAGGGAATTGGGGTTTGGCAATATCGAGTGCACACAAAGTGAAAATTCATCGGCTTGCAAATAGCAAGGGAGTGAGAAGTAATACAAGTGGGGAAGAAAGGTATGACAGTATGAGAAAGTCCATAATCCTGCCGAAGGCTGAAAAGTGACTCAAACATCCTCATATTGAGGATAAGTGACATTACAATCTGTCTATGCTAAATTTTGTGTTGAATAATTTCTCATTTCTCCCCTTTCAAAGAGTTTAGATATTTTGTGTGGTCTTAGGCCCTAGATTATGAAAGTATTCCCTTTTGATGCAGAGGTAGTCATGAATATGGTCATCTCATTCAAGACTGTCCCACTATTCAAAGAAATTCAGAGACTGAAAAACTGAAGGTTGAAGAGAAAAAGGATGCAAAATGTTTCATCTTTCCAAAGAAGAAAAAAAAACAGCCAGAAGAAACAATCTTGAGATTCCAAGTAACAAGGTGTCAAGAATATCAATTAATCCTAGTAATGAGGATGTAGTTAAAAATACTATCTCATTTGAATAAGGGTTTAAATAATGGGGAAATGTTAAGAGGGCTATACTTTCAAAGGAGATCTAGTACAACTCTTAGAGGAGCAAGCAAATACCATAAAAACCCACATCCCAAGGATACAAGGGAAAGGAAAAGATCTCTTTGTTTACTTTCTCGATGCAAAAAAACCAACTATCAAGATAGTTTCAAGGTGGCTTTAACGTCTAGAAGGTTTTATATCAAAGAAGAAAAGTAAAGAAAATCAATCTCTCAAAGACATGTAGTAAAAAATTAAGGAGATTTTAGGAACAATATGGTGGGAAGAAGCAACAGGTATGTTGTTTTACAAACTGCAAGCCTGGCAGATGTTGCTACGAGGAACCAATCCCAGCTGGAAGCTATCTTGGTAACACCAAGAAATCCAAGATTTATCAATGGTGATTCTCGCCTAGAACATAAGGGTACTCAACTCCCCCTCAAAGAATTATTTACTTTGGAGACTCTTGGAGAAATATAATTTGGAGGCTGTTCTTTTACAAGAAATTTTGCTAGGATCAATATACTTCAGGTCACTTCTCTATGGCTCAACCTAGATATCATCTCATTCTCGAAGACTCTCACCAAAGTGAGATCAAACTAAGGCAATCACTTTTTGCATGCATTCCCAGCTTTCAAATGCATTACTTTTGCATGTATGCACATTGCTCTCTCATGCATACATGATTTTTGTATACATGCATTACTTTTGCATGTATGCACATTGCTTTCTCATGCATGCATCGCTTTCTCAAGCATGCATCTGTTACATTTTGCATGCATGCATTGCTTTTCATCCATGCATGTGAACATATTGCATGCCTCTTGAAGAGCATGCATATCCTTAGAAATTACTCCATGTGAGGTTAAAAACTAACATTTTAAAAAAGTTATCTTTGTCTTTAACATACATTGTATAACCATAAATCCTACATGCAGGCCTATTGTATTAGATAGTAGTTTAAGAAGATACTTATCTTCTTCTACACGTGTTTGGCTTTGTCCTCTCACTTGTAATATTGGCACTTGTTCCCTCTTTTTGATAATAACTATTTTTATCTTATCCCTAAAAAATCAAAGATAAAAATATAGAACCTAAATATATACCATATAATAATTATAACAAAGAAGATTGGAAAATATTCGATGTATTAAACGAAGGAGAAGAAGGCTCTTTAAATAGAATTACAAAGACGATGTTTCTAAAAGAAACAATCATTAACAAAAGACGAAAATAGAAACTATCTAAACTAACTAAGATGACCATTATATTATTTAATATATTTAATACCCTCTCTTAATGGTCATCGTTCTAACTACCCACAGAAACAAAGAAGGTTGTCTCCTCTTCAGAAGGTTCTGCAACAAACAACAAGAGTCTACCACTGACTTTGCCACTTGAGATGAGTCTGCCACTAATCCTCCCAGAAACTACAAATTTTCTAGAAATAACCAAAAAACATCACAAAACGTCCAACCTGATGTTGGGTAACAAAGTTGTCCCTCCCTATAGCCAGAGACACCGAAAAACAGCTGCCATGATTTTGAGGAAAAATCGGCAAACCCACCAAACTTTTGCACATGAGCACGACGCCCCAGAATAGAATGCAAGAAACCACGATTTTTTAGGACAAAATCACGAAACCTTGAAACTGAAGTTTACAAAGCATTGTTTTTTCAGAAAAAAGGGTAAAAACCCACAAAGGAATCCCATGCAACTTTGAAAATTATAGAACCCAGTACAAAATCCGAGACCCGAATCAACATACAAAACATTGTTTTTTAAGGGAAAAACGGTAAAACCTTTCCAAAATTTTTCAAAAAAAAAAAATTAAAAACCCTCAATTTTTCAGGAAAAAATATTAAAAACCCTCCATAACTTTTTTCAGGAAAAAATATTAAAAAACCCTCACTAATTTTTTAAGGCAAAAAATTAGAAAACCCACCATAAAAGAGAAGAACCAGAAATCTCCACATAAAACCATCAAAATCTAGAAAACCCCATATCACGATTTAGCAAATCACACCCAACACAGCAGTAGAAAAACTTTTTAAAAAAACGTGAATATTCCCACATACTTCACGCACAGCTAGCAAAAAACCCTTAGAGATCCGTCGCAGAAGAACCACAAAGAACCACACGTTTCCAAACATAGAATAAACCTACAATTTCGTGAAAGAATTGCTCAGAAAAATCCTTCAAACACCCAAAGAGAAGCGTGCCAAGAAAGACACCCAAAACGCGACCAAAAGAAGCCACGATTTTCAGACAAAGAAAACCCATTAATTTTTGGAAAGCTGCAGAACCCTTGACATGCAATTTTCCTCAGAGAGGCACAAAAAAGAACCAAAAAAAAAAATGTGAACTTCTGCTTCAAAAAATCACCACGATTTCTTCACAATAAAAAACTTTCAAAATTTTCTTGAAAAAACTCACGAGTCTCTCCTCCACAAAATCTTCAAAAAAAAAATAGGCTTAAAAAACTTCGAAAAAATTCTGGAAATAAATTCCAGGTAAGAAGAGACTACGAATTTTCTATTAAAAAATTCACCAAATTTTATGAAACCCCATCAACCTGCTCTAATACCATATAACAAAGAAGATTGGAAAATATTCGATGTATTAAATGAAGGAGACGAAGGCTCCTTAAATAGAATTACAAGGACGATGTTTCTAAAAGAAACAATCGTTAACAAAAGACGAAAATAGAAACTATCTAACCTAACTAAGACGACCATTATATTATTTAATATATTTAATAATAATTAAAAAAAAACTCCAAATAAGAAAATAAATCAAATTTCAAATAATAAAAATAGACAAAAGAAATCAAAATAGTTAAAAAAGATATAATATCTTATAATATACCATATAATAAAAACAAAGTTTATCCAAATGATAAAAATAAATAAATGAAATCTAAATCTATAAATATTAATAGTTTTAAATCAAAGTTTGAAAAACTGAAATAAAATCTCAAAAGCCTAACTATTTAAGTTTTTGGAGGGCCATGGCTGTTGAAAACTCCTTCAATGGACTAAATAAACCTCATTTCTCACACAGTGGATCCAAGCCCCAGCTCAAAGATCAAATTTCAGAGCATAATGTCTGCATTTATTTAGTTGATATCAAAGTTGTGAAGATTTGTATTCATAACAACAATTTTTGTTCATTCTCCAGCCTTAAGATTCCTCTTTTCACTATGAAATCATAACTTAGTTTTATTCCTTATTGCATGTCCTCTTTTCATGTATGCTGCAACAATCACAGATTATTGGGCACTGTAATGAATATTAAGGTTCTGTGACACATATGTTACAGGGAAGGGAAACACAAAACAAACATGGATGAGCAACCTACATAAATCTTGACAAATCATGCTGCACAAATCATCATTCATATTGGACAAACCGTCAATTATGAAAAGATAAAAACACAAGCTTTAAAATCAAAAACAGACAGATTTGTGTCCTACACTTTGCAAGGAATTTTAATTAAATTCAAAAAAAAAAAACCTATAGTAATTTTATCAGCAATTTTCATCATTTTTTTCTTCTAATATTAAATTCACCTAATTCCTCATTTTCCTAGTGGAATTCATTGAATCTGTGACTTAGATTCCCAATAAACAATGTTTACATTTCAGCCCTCTCTTCAAGTGTTTTTCTTTTACATCTAACCCCACCATATAAAAAGTGCACTAACTTTGGTGATGCTCTCGTCCCAATCAATAGTGCAAATATTGCATTTAATGTAATGAAGCCCCTAAATTTTATGGCTTGTTTTTGTCAAGAAAAGTCACAAACTGAAATAGGGATTTTGTTGGTCTAAATGAAACCTTTACACGTATAGCTTCAAAAATGGTGTCAAGCAACCAAATTTAGTGGCAGTACCACCTAGTCTTTGTGTTAAGAGCATTGTAATGGGACTCAGCGAGTCCCGAGCCGAGCACCCCTGGCCGAGTCTTGGGAGCCCGAACTCGGACGCGGCCTAGTCCAACCGTGTCTAGGCCAGAATCGCCAGACTCACCAAACTTGCCATGTCCAAGAGAGTCTCGAGCCCTGACGTGGCCAGCGGCAGCAAGTGAAAAAGGCAATAAAAAAACATAAAATTAAAGTTTAAGTTTGTTTTTTTTTTGTCTTATATTATCTCCCCAACCCTAAAAGCAACCTCATTTCATTCATTTGGCAAAATAGGAGGAGAAGAGAGGGCAACCAGCAAGCTGTTGAAGACAAATCCAGGGTCATATATCATTTGGGAAGCTTCATACCAGCAAGGAGGTGCATTGAGAGCTCATCACCAATGATTGGGAGAAGTTTGCATTGCATTCCAAGCCAAATCTAAGAGGTAAGTTTGATTTTAATTGCTATTTTTTGTGTTTTTTTAACAAATAATTCATTGTAATTTGTATAATCATTGTTTTTTTGAGTTTGAATTTTTTTTTACAAACCCTACTTGCAACTTAAATAATTTTAAAAACCCTACTTGTTATTGCAGCCACATTCATTTGCAAATCAAACCATATTATTATTTTCACAATGTCTTAAACCCCAATCAGAAAAGACCTTGCTTGGAAACATGCTGAAATCTTTCTCGGAATGGAAAGAGGAGAAGCGAAATGTAAATATTGCAAAACAATATATCTTGGAGGCATAAATAGATTAAAATACCATATTGCACGCATACCCATCCATGATGCAATGGGCTGCACTATGGCACCTCCTAAGGTTGTTCGTGAAGTGCAGGTGCAATTAGAAACTTTTGAAATGCAAAAAGAAATGAAAAAGAGACAGAGGCAAGAGTTGGCAAGTGTTGGAGTTGGACAGGGACTTGGTGCTGTTGGAGATGCTTCTTCCATGCGTCCATACCTACTAGTCCTAGTGCTTGTACTAGTGCTTCTGCTTCTGCACTAGCTATGCCTATGCGTACTCCTAATGTTGGTGGCGCTGCTAGTGCTAGTGGTAGTGGCAGTATTAGCATTGGCCCTAGAGTTCATAAATCTAGGGTGGACTCACATTTTGTACCACGCACTACTCCTGGTTCCCAACCATCGCTTGAGAGCATGGGTTGGAACAAGGACACACATGATGCAGCATAAAAGACAATTGTAGACTTTTGGTACTACTGCACCATTCCCTTCCATGTAGCCAGGTAATTCTTTTTCGTTTAATTGTTTTAAAATTTATATTTAAATTTTATTATTTTAGAATCTAGATGTATCTCATTCATTATCGAATTCAAATTTAAAGTTAAAAACTTAAAAAATTTCATTTTACAATACTTATGTAACTTATTAATTTATTTATGACATGTTTTAGGTCACCTTTTTGGCAAAACATGGTTGATGCCATAACCATATGTGGGGCGGGGTTCAAAGCCCTACTGAAGATGAACTAAAGGGCCCACTTTTGACTCAAAAGGTGGTAGATGTGAAAGCACAATTAGAGGAGCAACGCGTGCAATGGAGGAGGATTGGTTGCACCATCATGACTGATGGTTGGACCGATATGAGAAATAGGACGCTGCTTAATTTCCTAGTTTCCTCCAGAGGTAATTGTACTTCCCTCAATGCATTGAAATTTGAATTTGATTTAGTGATTAATAATTTAATATGGCTGATTTATGTTTTTTAATTTATTGAATAATTGGTTTTGCTTATTTTTTCAGGTGACACAATCTTCGTGAAGCCATTGATGCTTCTGCCCAATTCAAAAATGCCACATACCTGTGTGAGGCTATAGAGGAGGTGATAGTTGATGTGGGGGAAGAGAATGTAGTGCAAGTGGTGACAGATAATGCAGAAAATTATGTTGTTGCTGGTAGATTATTGATGGAGAGGCACCCTACTATATTTTGGACTCCATGTGCCGCCCATTGCATTGACCTCATAATGGAGGATCTTGCCAAGCTCCCATGGATCAAAACATGTGTTGATGCAGCAAAAAACATTTGCAAATTTGTATACAATCACACATGGGTGCTTAACCTTATGAGGCAATACACGGAGTTGAGGGAGTTGTCTCGTCCTGGCATCACTAGGTTTGCAACAATTTTTATCACGTTGCAATCCTTGATTCGGTCAAAGGCAGCTTTAAGGTGCATGTTTACTAGTGAGGAGTGGTCTTCCTCATCCTTTTCTACAAGCATTGCAGGGATTGCTATGGCTGATTGCATTTTTTATGAACAAAGGTTTTGGACACCAGTCGACGAGATTGTGAAGGTAAAATTTAATTCTTTATTATGTTTTAATTTTTAATCATATCTTACTTTTATTTGTTTATTTTCGTTCACACTTATTTGTGAAACATGTTTGCACTTAGTAGTTTATTTAGCCCTTGTTGGTTCTCCTATGAGTTGCAGATGGGGAGAAGCCCGCAATGGGCTACATATATGAGGGCATGAATAGGGCCAAAGAGGCCATTAGATCAGTCTATGGTGGAGTTGAGAAGTATCGTCCCATTTGGGATATCATTGATAGGAGATGGCAAAACCAACTTCATAGGCCCATCCATGCAGCCGCATGTTTCCTAAATCCAACCTTCCAATTCCATCATGATTTCTGTGCAAATAGAGAAATTCTTAGTGGGCTCTACTCGACGATAGAGCAGATGTTGCCCACTGTTGCTACACAAATAGTGCACGAGATAGATGCCTTCACTAAGGCACAAGGAGACTTCTTTGCATGTGAAATGTGCAAAGATAGTAGGACAACATTACTACCAGGTAAAAATATATTTAAGGACATAATTTTCATCTTTTTATATTATAATTTATTATTAAATGTTGAACTTGAACTTGAAACTTGAAATGAGATTGATTTTGTTTCTTTTTCTCATCTCAGATAGATGGTGGGAGATGTTTGGTTTTGATACACCGAACCTGCAAAATATTGCCATTCGTATATTGAGCCAGCCATGCAATTCATCTAGTTGTGAGCGCAATTGGAGTATGTTTGAGCACATACACTCCAAGAAGCGCAATAGATTGACAGTGGAGAGGATGAATGACTTGGTATATGTTCATTACAACCTTCGGCTTAGATATAGGAAGCTTTTTGACCACGACGACACCTCGATCAGTCTAGAGATTGATCCACAGTCTGAGTGGATCACTGAGGCTACAGATGCAATCTTTAGTGATGAGGACCTCGATTGGGTGGACCAAGCAGAGAGAGAGGCTAAGGTTGTAGCCATGGCTAAGGAGGACGCTAGAGCACGAGGAGACATAGCTACTGTTGGTGAGAGTGGCATGGAGAGTCGGACACAGGAAGAGACTATGGCTGCAGCTGCATGTTGGCGTAAAAACTAACGCCTCTGGAGTGCAGGTTTGTACGGACAGCTATGCACACTACGTAATGAGTGCTCTTCAAATTAGGATGGGAAGCTCCCTCGTAGTGCTGGAATGCGTGGAAAAGAAAAGTAATCTAAGTCCTATCTTTTTGTTCTCAGCTGGAAGAGGCACAGGGTTAAGAAAACAAAAGAACGCGTTACAGCTAAAGTTTTTACGTTTTAGCAGATCATTAACTACAACTAAACTTAAGCGAAATCTATCCAGTTTCCTCAAGAAAACAAAAGGCATGAGGAAATGGAGCAAGGTTGACTATCGACGATAAACAAGTATAGATTCTCAACTTGAAGGCAAGGTGGCACATCTATCAGCTCAATCTAAACAAGTTTATTGGTAACAACAATACATGATAAACTAAGTACGGATTCTCAACTTGAAGGCAAGGTGGCACGACTATCAACTCAATCCGAATAAGTTTATTGTTCACAACAACACACGATAACCAAGTGCAGATTCTCTACTTGAAGGCAAGGTGGCACAACTATCATCTCAATCTGAACAAGCTTATTGAACACAAAACAAGAAAGAATTCACCATTATAATTGCATGAAACCCTATGTGGCATAACAATTCATCATAATAGTAAAAACGCATGAATAGATCACGAACAGGCAATATTGAGGGCAAGGTGGGCGCGCATATTATTCTCTCTCGTGCAAAGTTCATGAACGGATACAAAATAGCAATACTACAGGCAAGGTGGGCACAACATGCATGCTATCACGCAAAGTTATGTACAAATGAGCAAAAGCTCTTATTTATAGACATCGAAGGTGTAGGGAACCCTAAAATCACCTTGAGCCAACTACAGTCTTGCGATGCATGCAAGATTTATTGCTAAGCCCTAATAAAGTAAACTATACAGTTAACTGGAAAACTACCATCAGTTAACCGAAACATCTAATCTAAACATGGACAATTGTGCAAGCATGCACATCCTTATTGAAAGCGAGTTAACTGGAAGACTATCATTAGTTAACGAAAACCCTAAATGAAACTCCAAGTAAATAAAGCTGATCTCAGAATAGATATGCATGTGATGAAACAGCGAGTTAACTTGAGAAAGTAACGCCAAGTTTAACTCGTGTAAAATGTCTAATCTGAGAGGTAGGAACTGAAGTCTACTGATCGTGATCTCGAGCAAGCAATCCCTCAACGAGATTGTTAACTGCATCAGCATCTGAATGTCAGCAACTTGAGCAATCTTTGCACACTCAAACTAGCATTCCACTGACTCATAACTTTGGCGGCTCCGTAACTGAAGTGATGGCGACTATCTCCTCTGCAGCTTGATGCTTCTGACACTTTTGCATGACGAAACTGCGAGATTTGACTGCGCACACTCTGTTTGTGAGAAATGCAAACGAACTTGCTACACCCGCAAAATTCCAACGGTATCAACCCTCTAAACTGACTTTGGAAGACAATCGGCCATACGAGGCATGCAACCATATGGATTTGAGTAACTATGCCTGTCAACCCTCTGAAAGCACTTGATACAAATCGGTCTCAACTTTTCTAATAAAATCGCGAATTAAGACCGATTTGGTCTTAAATTCAGTCTACATGAACTGCACTCTGAAAAACTCGCCTGTTGATTGTGAACACAGCTGTATTTTGACAAGATTTCGGGAAAGCTAAAAATACCCTGCTGAGGCTAAAAATAGCCCTTTGAAGAGTTATTTTCAGCGAAAAATCTGAGATATGGGTTTTGTCCAGAAAAAGATTCTAAGACAACCCAGAACGTCAAAAATGCGAAAATCTAACTTCTACTCGACCATGCAAAGAGTTTTCAGTTGAGAAAATTAGAAACTCGAGAATGAATGTTTTGGAGTTAAAAATTCCTGAAAAATCAAACGCACGATTTTAATTCGAGGAAGTTATATAGAAATGATCCAGATGTTTGAACTTGTCGAATTTGCCAATTTCAGGAACATGTGAATTGAAATCTGAGAGAAATTTGAGAATCAAGGAGGAAAAAGACGTTTTTTGTATGCTCTTCTTTAATGAAAATCGCCCTTGAATTCTTCAAATTGCTGAAAAAGTGAACTTTTAACCTGCAAAAGAATGTGATTGGAGAAATCGCCTTTACAGATAGATAAAGAATTCGCCTTTGCTTGCTAAAATTCGCCTTTACTTGAGAATTACGAATTTGCCTTGAAGATACATCTTTGCTTTAAGAAAAACGAATTTTGTTTGAAAATATGGATTTCTCTTTAAAAATACGAATTTCTCTTGAAGCTTGGTGAATAATAAATGAGGCGAATTTACATAAATAAAGAAAATTCGCACCATCTTATGAATTGCAAGATCAAAAACCCTGATTGAAATAAACACCTTCTAATTGGACCCTTCTTAGTTTCATTGCCACTGACTCGGAGTTCGAAATAATAATAAAATATTCATCATCATGCAATTTGAAATCTTAGCATAAAGAGGGCACCAACTTTAGAAAATCGCCATTTAATGCCAAATATGCATAATAAATATTAAATATTATTCAACTTCAGTCGACAAACCAGATGAAGCTTTAGGCTTCACTATTAGACTTCACTGATTCCGAAAAGTCATCATCTGAGCTCATAGGCGTCCATTTGCTCAAGATATTACACTTTTTATTAACTTCCTACTTTGTAGCTGAGTACAAAGTTACAACTGACCATCTTCGTCACTGATTTCTGAGTGACCGGATGATGCTGAGACTGAGCTGAGATATTCATCGCAAAGTCTGTTGAGCAAAGAAGAAATGTCTGTTGGGAGTCGTCACTGCAAAATCTATCATTTAACACCTCAAAAAATTAGGCGCCTTTGATTAAATTCATTTATGGGTTCCAGACTTAAACCATTTTCCTAAATTGCCATCTGATACTTCAAATAGCTGCTGACGGCGAACGACGAACCCTGCTGACAGGAAATCAAGCTCACTGCGTGACTGGAGACATTCTGCATCCAACGGATATACGCACGGCATCTAGAAATGGCATTAAGGGCCTCAAAAGTAAAAGCGCCTTTGGCCTTCAGTTGCACTGGCAGCGTTTTGACGAAAGTTAAACTTTCAACCAAGTACCCTACTTTGTCCTCCGATACTGAGAGCTGGGATGATCTGATTCGAGCCACGTTTGTTTTAACGGACAGCGAGAAGAATTGACAAGAGAAGTGTCTAGAGGTGACGAAGCAAGAAAACTGCTTCTAAGACCTCAAATAGAAGGGCGCCCATCCCAAGATGGAATAAACGACCAACACTTAGCCATTTTGCGAGTTATCTTCACTTTTCAACACTTCGCCAAAGACCTCACACATACGAGCGACTGCCAAATCCTGGAAGCTGATGGCTGGGCTCGTTGTATAGATAAAGTAATTACGCTTGAATGCCGTGAAGACTTCGAAAGCGAACGACCTCATCTAACAAGCCTAAAGGCTAGGCGCCTCTGGCCTACAGAAATACAATGAAAACCTTATGCCAGTCTGCCCGTGAAATTACGTGCTTGGTAGAAACTCTGCCACAATCACTCGAAATGTCGAATCAACAGGCAACTTGGTGCGTTGCGAAGCTGGACTAGCGTAGTACTGATGTCAAGAAGACCTCGTCTGCAAATTGGACCAATTCAAGAGCCATTTTAACCAGCGCCCCTGAGCTATAGTTGCGCTGGAAATGCAATGAAGAAGTTGAAAGACGTGAAAACTCCATTATAAGCTCATCTTTAGATGTCGGCTGTCGGAGCTCTAGGACTCGGACGACTGCGTTTGATAGTTCGTTGGACGAGCAGACTAGTCGTGAAGAGATTGACTACATCAGTCATCAGAAAAACCAAAATCCAAACCTCCATCTAGAAGGGCACCCTCAAGCTACAGGCGCGCTTTTGTTGGAGAAAGACAAGTTTCTGTCATGTGAAACTTTGGAATCTTCAACTTCTGTCGTCAGTTGCTGGAGTTACGGGTCTCAGAAAGCTTCGCTGGATAGCTCATCGGATAGCGAGACCAATTCTAAAGAGATTAACTGTATTTATGAGCACTTTCAACAAGATCTTGACCTTCAAACAGAAGGGCGCCCCTGGGCTACAGGTGCACTTTCTTGTTTTTTCTCTGAGAAATCCTCATAATTTAATCACTAAAAACTCCGTCTTGACCACTAAAATGACCATGTGCAACGTGAAATGTTGTCGCGAAACGCTTCTCCACCATGAAATGCCTTGTTCTGAGTCTCTGATTCAGGTTCTGATTAATGAAACTACCTTTGACTGACAACATATTGACAAAAACTCCATGCTTGATATTGCCCAAAAACTATACTTGACATCATTTTAGCAAGATTTAGACTCTTTAAACAAAATGCCTTGATGAAGCAAAAATTTTGGTTTTGGGTACAACACTGCAACATCATCTAGGACCCTTAGACGCCTTTGTAGGAAGGATGCTGGCTCCACTATGCCATAGAGTCATAGATTTATAGCTATTGTTTTGATATTTCATATTTGTATGGAACATTTGATGTCATGGATTTCATATTCAATGAGTTTTGTATACATTTGACTAATTTTATATATCTAAGTATGCTATTTCCTTTAGCAGCACAACTACAATTTGTGTACTTTATACTTATGTGATCGTTGTATACTTGTGTATGTGATCAAATTTGCTTTTATTTGTGTTGTATTCAATAAAGGGTTTTTGTAACAAGTTTTAAATCCTTAAAAATCTCTAAATTTCTAGGGTTTTTTCAACTTTTTTTTCATTTTTCCAAGTCTAAGTCGAGTCCGAGTCCCGAGTCGCCGAGTCAAGTCACCCTTGCCAAGTCCGAGCCGAGTCCAAGTCTCATAGCTATGGAACTTAAGAGTCCCTTCTTCTCCAACCTCACGTCCACTCTCTATTTTCCTCATTTCCATCTTGTTATCAATGGCTAAAGAACCAAAAAAAAGGTAAACTGAAAACAAAAAATTGCATCTTTTTTAAGAATGTATTAAGTACATAAGTAAACAGTGGTAAATGCAATCACCTCTTGAATCAACTCCCAATGTGTTGCAAATTCTTCTGGCTATAAATTTCTCTCCTTGCCTTCAAAATTATCTTTTCTTATTTCTTCTCTTTTGTTCTTTAATGCAAATGAATGTCAAGAGTGAAATTAGGATTTGTGTGGAGATTCAGTAGAATGGAGGGGCTTGGTAAGTCCCTTCACCTTTTGAGTTTTAAGGCTATTTATTGCATGATACCATTTTTATTTTATTTTTCCCCAAATAGTGTGAACTCGTTTCAAAAAAATTAAGTTCTAATAAGTCAAATCTTAGATCTAGGGTGTACGTATACATTTTTAAGCTATAATAGCAGATTTCAGTTATGGAATACTACAAATAATACAGCACAAGCAACTCTGAACCTAATATTTACCAACATAAACAAGCTCATAGTTATTGCAATCACCCATGAATTGTCACTGAAATGATGACTGCAGTTTTAAATCATGATATTTAGCTTCAGACTGAATACAACGAAAAATATATTGCAAGTAATTCATACCTAAATAATTCACCCAAAAAAACATGAATATACATCATAAATGAGATGATTACATTAAAAGGATTAAACCAAAGATCAGCATACCTCTATCACTGCATTCCTTGCAACTGCTCCAATGAGAAAAGGTGCTGCAAAGGGTAGGACCCATGTTCCTAGGATTATAATCCTAAATAGCCATCCAGAGAGTGCAAACCAGAGAAAAAACAATGTCTGTAGCACAGAAGAAGTTATCCAGGTCAAAAAGGCACCACCAATATTCTTTTGTTCAATACAAACGTATATACTATGATTGGTAACTCCTAAGCAACAATAGCCCATAATACTTGCATAAAGTAATGCAACTTCCAGAAGTAGGCTTAGACAATTTATTTTGCAACTTAACTCATAAAATTATCACTAGACTGATGACAAAGAGATTGAGCATGTGATCAAAGAAATCATGTCAAAGGAATGTTCTTAACAAATGGTAAATATCTCAGGCATGGCATGGAAGTCTATAAAAAGGTTGTGCATTCAAACAAAGCTAAAATGGACCAAGAATTTTCTTAATACAAATCAAAAAATCAAATCACTAGGTTGATTTTGTATAAGTTTTTAATAAGTCTGATTTTCTTTGGACCAGACCAGGAGGACAGGGTATCCTGGGATTGCATTGGCTCTACAAGGTCCAATTTTAATCCTTTGGCGCACTAAATCTATCAAAGCCCAAAAGGGTATGAAGGTACATCAACTTTCTTGTAATCTCTACTATAGAAAAGGAACTATAGTGGAGGAGCATTAAGAGTAGACATAGAAAAATGCAAACTGAAAGGCAATTAGTTGGTGTATGAATGCAAGTATTTTACTTGCTTGTTGAGGTCATTGAATGCATGGGAAAACTTCTCTTCCACAGTCTATTCTTCTTTTGAATTGGTACCTATTTGTTGTTTCTTCTCACCTTTCACTTTGATGCAGAAATCCTCTTTACATGCCTCGTCTATCCTCTTCACATTGAAAAGTGCCAACTGTGATCGTCTGTGACCATGCAGCCCTCCAAGATAAGAGTACACACCTTTCCCTCCATTTTTCCAAAAGTATTACCACATTAAAATATGCTCCTCCTCATACCCACTAAAATAAAATAACATTGTCTTTAGCTTTGCTCCTTGACAGACTCATTTTGTCACTGATATTTTCTTGCTTAATCTCAAGGAGTTTACATAATGTTACTGAAGCTATATATCTCATAATACACATTGAGATAGCTAAGCCAAATGTTGAGCTTTTGGGGATCAACTTGTCCCTCATAAGGCTGAATCTCAACCTTTGGTTCAACTCTGAAGAGTGTTTATGATGTTGGTCCACTCAAGCACTCTCCTTCAGCTAATCGATTCACAGAACCATTCTCATTACTTGTTCTTCCCTCTTTTCTTGATGATCATGCTGTTGGAGGGGCATAAAATACATATCAGTTATGTCTGCTATCAATTTGTTGATAGAATGGCAAGGCAGCTTGAGAGGTGAAAAAGTTATCTAGGGAAGCGACCAAATAAACAACACTGGTCTCCAACTTTGCAAAAAAGCTTCATAGTCATCTTCTATATCTAGTGTCATGTCTGAAATGTGAACCTCCAGGTCCTTAACTCTATTCCTACTTCCCATGGTTGAAACTTCCACTTAATCATGGTCTTTTCCTTCTTGGGTCAAAGGCATGTACTTCTTCCACTCTCCCATGAAGCCTGTAAACCTCCTCTTTGGTACTAATTTGCTCTGTAATGTCACAAATTATAGCTGATATAATTCATGGAAAGATCCATTCAATATCGTCTAGCTTTATTAACAGTCTTCGTTCCTGAAAACAGCAAACATATACTAGAAATCTGTGGATTATGGAGCTCGATTGTCATAAGACTTCAAATTACAGCATAATATTGGAAATCAGAAACAAATAAATGAAGAACAGCAACCATATTATATGAACATTATATTGGTGGAAAAAACCCTCTTGGTGGCTCACAAACTCAATATGAAAGGCACGCAACCTTGTTTCTTTTGAGGTATGATGTCTTAAAGGTGCACATTGAGATATATTGCCCTCTTGGAATAGCAGGTACCTGCAATCAACACACACAATGTAGAGCAGCTCCATCTTCCTACTTAACCCATGCTCCATCTTCAAAGCACAGCTGAAAGTCTCAAAGAACATACATCCACCTTCTCCCTTCTGGTATATAATGGAGTTTTTTAATGTCTAGGATAATTTGGTTGATTCCTGTTCAGGTTGCCAGGACAAATTATGTCAAGAGACTCCTCACGTCCCATGCAACACTTCATCTTCCCAATTGGCATTAAAACTTTGTTCTATGTAATTTACTAACAGTACTGCTAATTTCAAGACATCACTGTCCAGCCAAGTTGTAAAAGCTGTAGTATTGTTGATTTTGCTTCTGGAGCTGAGAAACTAAGTAGCTTCTTCAGGTTTTGACATCTTGTTAACATGTAATCCAGTGTATGCCGTGTTTCAATTCTGGCATCAGAACATGCTAGTTATGATCTACAGATTTTCAAGGTGACAATAACAACCATTTTGTTGCATGGGATTTGACACACAAGAGACTGCAATATATAACTAATAGTTAAAAACTTTTCTGAGTTTCCCCTTTTCTTTATATTTCCAATGCTCGGCAGAGAAATCATTCTCCAGCAACAACTAGGATCTCAGGATAACAGCCCAAATAAAGGGGCAGCAACATTAAACTGGCAGGTACAGATATCTGCAAAATCAAGTTAGCAAAAACTTAAAAGCAAAGTCCCTAGACAACAGTAAGTTATCATTTATAAATTATAAACAATTTTGTTTGAGCGTTTAGTCTATTTTGCAGAAACCTGACCAACAGCTTCATAACAACTACAGGTACTCATAGCAATACTTATACAAATATGCGAACATCATCTCCGTGATCAACAAAATGACGCATAACTGATGTGTTATTTGTTACAATCTAAGGCAATAAGGCTTGAGAAGGTGCAGTCCTCATCCCACAGCATAATTACCACAACAATCCTACTAGTTATCACTCAGTTAACCAACAAATAAGTAAAATTTATATTTCAAAAAGACAATCCAACCCCAGGTGTGGCATTAGACAATTAATTGTATAGAATTGCTTGTCGACACAAGACTGAGAGCAATGAAGAAAATACAAACAATTATCATGCAAGCCTATATATTAAAGCCAAACAAATGCCTGTGTAATGAAGTGCTTAATCAATAAACACAAGCTAAAAATATTCATTCTGGAAGATTAAATCACGTCAAAGCATTAGAGACATTTCTGCTATTTAAGCCCACTGCAAAGATTAAGCAAAAAAGAGCATGTGATAATAGAAAGATTTTACTTACAGCTGCACTTCTGCCCAAAGGTGTATTAAAAAAATCGTTCAGTTCCCTCTTGTACTGAAACAAATTGAACAAATGTCAGCTAACGATTGTAATAATATTTATTCAATGTCTGTAAATTACTAAAATCCAACAAGAGCGTCTACCAGAAAAATGGTATAAAAAAATACTCAAGCATTGAGTTTGGTCTCAGAAGGAAAGTATCTCAAATATAATTTGAAAAGGAATCTGATATTTCTTTTCCTCAAAATATCAAGAAAATTTGATGTCTATTCATTCAACTTCAAATTACAGCTTTTCATGACAGTGTATATGCTTCCTAGGGTATAAGGTTCTTAGTTTTTAGCACATCTTTAAAAAAATGACAGTTCAAAACTTTGATCATAACACAGGTAGAAACCTGATTATGAGGCATTTCTTTATGATCCATAAAGTGGGAGGATATTCCTCACACAAGTTCATCAACAACAGATCCAATTGGCGAAACACCTCAAACACACTATAATATGCATACAATCTGATTAATTATGGATAGTTTACCATTTAAACATATGCAAATCACTTGAACAGAGATATAAAGCATCAACAATGTGGAAAATAATTAAACACACACAAAAATCTGTCATGCCTGTTACACCCCAAATTGTGAAGTTACTATTTACTATTACTAGATAGGGTAAATGTGAATGTAATGTCAATTCTGGAGATGAATTAATGATGCTTGTACCTTGTTATCAATATGAATGTTATCTCATTTGATGTTGTTTCATTTGATGTTATCTTAGATGATGTTATTCATGGTGAAACACTGCATATATGTGAATAGATGGTTATTGAGTTATGGTTATTCTAACTTTGAAGATGTTTATATATGCTGCTTATTGTTGTGAACAATTGACTGCCGAATGTATGTGTCAAATGGTTGCAGGTAAATGTCCATTTCTCCAGGGGGAGGGGAAGTATCACTCAGGAGAAGATCTTGGTCGGGTAACCGGTAAATGTAACTATCTAAGCATAAACACACACCTTAGATTGAGTGAACTAAGTCAATTTGTGAGTAATAAGTAAGTCATCCTTAGCCGATATGTCTGCATTTAAAAGTCTTGTTATTTCTGCATGTTGATTTGGTTGATGTTTAGCTATTTGAGTTTTGAGTCCTTCCTTTTGACATTGTGTTGATTGTGCTTGGGTTGAGACTTTAGGATTTATGAATGGTTACCTTTACGTCATTTCTATAAACGTTAAACGTAGCATGTCTATGGGCATATATATATAAATGCATATACATAGACCCATGTATGAGAGCATTAGTAAATGCACATATATGTAAGTAGAAATACTCACCGAGGTACATACATATACATATGTGTAGGAATGGACACTAGGTTATGATCATTCTATGTCAAATGGATTACTTGATTATTGTATTACCGTATAATGAATATGCTTGTATATATATATATATACACTTGCAAGCGTTAATGCTTACTAGAGAAGTGTATATATGTATATATAATATAAGTATATGTGTATAAAAATATACATGTATTATTATTTGCAGTATAAGATAATAAGAGATATACATTCAGTATAATGTGGATATTAATAATAGTATTATTATTATTACCTTCCGAATTTACATATATATATATATATATATATACTAAGGTATTTTATATATATATATATATATATAGATGTTTAATATATTTAAACTATAATTATATATATATATAATTTAATATTAATCTTTCAACTTTGGAAATCGAATTATTTCTTAATAGATTAAATATTAATCATTCAACCATGGAAATCGAATTATTTCCTAATCAATTGAATCATATCATTTGAACTTTGGAAACAAAATATTTCTGAATCGATATAATTCATATCGATTAAACTTTGGAAAATCAA
>VDFB02140745.1:0-11396 GCA_007258455.2 Sequoia sempervirens | reverse complement strand
CACAATGTATATTATGAGAAATCTGAGATTCAAAGGATGCAAAAGACGTTTTTTGATGTCTTCTTCTATGAAAATCGCCCAAGATTTCTTGAGATAACTGATATTTGTGAACTTGAATCTGCAAAAAGATATGTTTAAATGAAATCGCCCCTGAGAATTGATGAAGATTTCACCTCTGAACTGGAAAAATTTGCTTTGGAATTGAAAACCACGAATTGCTCCCCTTTGAAGTTTGCGCCTTTTAATGAAAGAAATTCGATTTTCCTTGAAGAAAATACGAATTTGCATGAATTTGAGGTTTCGCCTTTTGAGATGATATGAAATTCGCCTTTGAAACCTCTGAAAGATTTGCGAATTTGATTGAAATTTGAGACGCCTTAAAGGAATTAAGGATTTGCGAATTGTCTTGAAGTTTGAAATATGCGCCTCTTTCTCCTTCTGAAGAAATACGAACTTGCTTGAACTTACTTTGAATTTATAAAATTCGATTTCTTTTGAAGGAAATGAATTTGCCTTAGGAAAATACGAATTCACTCAAGATTAATTTGCTCTTGAGAAAAATCGAACTCTCTTTGAAAGCTTTGTGAAGAACAATGAAGATGGCGCCTGTATAAATAATAATAAATTCGCACCACTTAACAACTGCAAGATTTCATAAACCCTAACCAGAATAGAAAGCCTCTGATTGGTTGCCTTTCAGTTCGACTGCCACTGTCTGAAGTTCAAATTTGAAAATAATAATAAAATAATTATTATCATGTAATGGCGCCAAAAATAGAAACACCATCTAAAAATAGACATATTCCGAACTTCAGTTGACAAATTGGTTGAAGCTCTGAGATTCATCGTCATGCTTCCACGACTTCGAAAAGTCATCACTTGAGCATATAGGCGTCCATTTGCTCAAGATACTTCGTTTTTAATTAAATCCCTATTTTATAGGCGGCCTTCATGTGGTAGTAACCGACCTTTGGTTCCACGGATGGCCCAGGGTGATCTTTGAGACTGATCACGAGATAATCAGCGGAAAGCCCTCTTGAACAAGGAAGAAATGTCTGTACAGGAGACATAAAGCTGCAAAATCCATCGTTTAACCCGCCGAAAAATTAAGAGCGCTGATTAAATTGCTTTCTGGGTTCGGACTTAGCCATTTTCCTAAAGCGCCATCGATGCTTCAAGCGGTGGCGGCCGGTGAGCGGTGAACCCTGCTTATACGAGACGAAGCTCACGGCATGACTGGAGATATTCTGCATTCAATGACTGCTCACACGACAGCTAAAAGCTGTGTTAAGGGCCTCAAAAAGAAAAGCGCCCCTGGCTTAAGGTTGCACTTTGGACATTTCAACGAAAATCAAACGTCGTCAAAACACCCTACTTTGACAGCTGATATCTGGAGCTGGGGTGACCCGATTCCGGCATTATCTGTTTTAACGGACAGCGGGGAGGGCTCTTAAGAATCCCTTTAAGGTGTTGGGCAAAAGCTGCTTCTAAGACCTCAAATTCTCCGGTCATTATTTTTAATATGTTTACCGCTCCCGGACTTAGCCATTTTCTGGACGTTTTCAGACATCTTCACCTTGTAATATGACACCAAAGACCTCGCACGCACGAGCGACTGCCAAATGCTGAAGGCTGACGGCTATGCTCGTTGGAAAGATAAATTGATTACGCTCAATAGTCGTGAAGACTTCGAACGCGAACGGGCTCATCGGATCAGCCTGAAGGCTAGGCGCCTTAAGACCATGAAAATACACTGAAAACCATTTGTTGGTTCCGCCCGGAAAATTACGTGCTTAGTAGAATCTCTGCCACGACCACCAAGAACGTCGGATCGACAAAATTTGAATGATGCGTTGCGGTTTGGACTAGTATATCTTGATGTAAGTGAAGATGCATGCGCAAATTAAGCATCACGAGGGTCCTTTAAGCCAGTAGCCCAGCTTGTACTGCCCAGGTATAAGCGGAGAAGCTCAAAACATAGAAAAGAAACTCCATTTAAAGGTACATTCTTCGGTTATTTGCCTTTGAACTCGAGAGTGTCCGGATAATTGCGCGCTTGATATCTCGTCGGATAAGCAGACTAACTGTGAACAAATTGACTGCATCCGGCAACGAAACTGACGAGATTTACCCTTGCCTTGAAATGGGCGCCCTCAGGCTAGAGGCACGCTTTTGCCTGAAAAGAACAAATTTCTCATCTCCTAAAATTTAGGGATTTTTACTTCTATCGCGATTTTCCGGAGCTGTGAGTCTCAGAACGCCTCGCTGGATAGCTCGACGGATAGCCAGGCTGATTCTGAAGAGATTGACTGTATGCTTGAACACTTCAGACAAGATCTTGACCTCCAAAAACCTGGGCACCCCTGAGCTATACTTGCACTTTGAGGCTTTTCCTCTGAAAAATCTCCATGATTTGATCACTGAAAACTCTGTCTCGATCATTGAAATGACCGTCTGCAATATGAAATGCCGTCGTGAGATGCTCCTCCATCGTGAAAATCTTCATTTTGAGTCTCTTCTTCAGGTTCTGACCAATATAACTGACTTTGACTGACAAATATTGACAAAAACTCCATGCTTGACATTGCCCAAAACGGTATTTTACAACATTTTAGCAAGGTTTAGACTTTAAAATGCAAAATGCCTTAATGAAGCAAAAAATTTGGTTTGGGTACAACATTAGGCTCCGACTGGTGACCATGTCGGATACCTACGGCATAGGAGAACCTAAGAATCTCAGTGTTAAGTAGACCAGTGACTTATAATTGGGCATTGGAGTCAGGACTTTCCCTAATTCACCTAAAAACTTTGGAGTTTCCTAAAAACTTAACCTAGAAATCACCTAAAACAAGACTACTTAAATCACCTAAAACACGACAAAACGTCACAAAACGGGGAAATACAATACGACATTACGATAAAGCATAAAAATTACTTACAAAATATTTACAATGTCACTCCTCCCCCGGAGGGTTGAAGTGCTTAAGATATTGCCCGCTATAAGGAAGCGGGAAGAGCCTTCCATCTTGATGTGAAAGAATATAAGTATTCTCTCCTGCTGATTCGTGAATCTGGAAGGGCCCTAACCATAAGGAATCAAATTTTCCATGCATTCCTTTTGGCTCATGCCTCTTGTCCCACAAAAGGACTTGATCTCCGACTTGAAAGTCTCGGTAACGAGCTTTCTTATCAAAAATTTTCTTCACTCTTTCTTGATGCTGAGTGATTTTATCAACAACCTCCGTCCTTTCTTCTTGAAGTTTCATCAGGAGCAAGATCCTCTTCTGAATAGGATCATTAAATTCTTCATCTTCTACTGCTGATGCCAACTGTAAAGCAGACAACTCCAATGTAATGGGCAGAATAGCTTCTGTGCCATACAAAAGTATAAAAGGCGAGGTGCCAATAGCTCTCTTAGGAGTTATACGATCAGCCCAAAGAGCGTCGTACAACTTAGTATGCCAAGCTCGCTGATTTGACTCAACCAACTTGCGTATGATTGTGACAATGTTCTTATTGGATGATTCGGCTTGTCCATTACCCTGAGGGTAATAATCTGATGAATGAGACAACATTATGCCGTGATCAAAACAAAAACTTAAAATCTCCTCTGACGAGAAGCAAGTAGCATTATCAGTCACAATTTTGCGAGGAACTCCGAAGCGAGAAATAATATTCTCCTTTAGAAAACTGCAAACCACTTCGGATGTAGCTCGTTTGGTAGGAATTGCCTCAACCCACTTTGTAAAATAATCTGTTGCTGTAAGGACATAAACATGCCCCTTGCTGGAACTTGGGTTGACGGGACCTACAAAGTCAATACCCCACTGCTGAAATGGAGCATCAATGATAACTGGCCTGAGAGGAAAGGATGCCAATTTCACTTTACCAGCAAACTGCTGACATAACTGACATTTGTACACCCAATCATATGCGTCACGAAACATAGTTGGCCAATAGAACTGTGCTCGTAGGATCTTGAATGCAGTAACCCTCGATGAAAAGTGTCCTCCGCACGCTTGATTATGAAAAGTTTCTAACAACCTTCGCTGCTGATCTTTTCCGACACATAATAGGAAAGTTCCGTCAAGGCCACGCTTGTACAGAACGTTATTAACTAGCACGAAATTCTGTGCTTTCAATTTCAATGTTCTTTTCTGCTGTTTGTCCATGTGACGTGGACATTCTCCATATGCTGAATAATACCAAAGAGGTGTGTACCATTCTTCCGCAGAATTAACTAATAAGACCAAAGGTAAGTCTTCTTCAACTTCTTGATCTGAAATAATTCCACTATTGCTCTTGAACTTGCGATCTCCATCTTCCGCCAATAACCTGCAAAGACCTTGCCCGCGAACAAGCTTGGTCGGCTTAATCTCCAGATCATATTCTTGAACCCTCGCGATCCAATTTCCTCTTTTCGTACCCATCTCCTGCTGAGTAAGCACACTTTTTACTGCTGGATCGGTGACATACACCGTAGTATGTGAATTCAAAAGATAAAATCTGAAATTCTTGACAGCTCTGACGACAGCATAAGTGTTCTTCTCGATCTGGGAATAACGCATCTCAGCATCTTTGAAATTAGCACTCATAAAAGCAATAGGAGATTCACCCTCCTCGAGTTCTGTGTCAAAATGGCGGACAATGAATGTTCCGCATAAGCAAAGATTCCTTGCATATGAAAAAAAATTAATAAGTGGTTTCTAAATTATTCAATGGATAAGCAAACGATACACTAAGAGAGACTACAAATCCCTACCCATTAGGTTAGCATGAGTAAAATACTTTTGTAAGGTGATAGACCATAAGAAAGAATTGACTTTTTACAATCTCCACAAGTTTCAAATACTATGAGACAGGTTTGGAATGATCCATCAAGTTTGTGTAAGTGGAGTTCTAGATCCACAATTAGCTAAACCAATCCCTTAGCTCTTCTAGCCCCAACCAATTTGGCCCTTGTCTTGGATTAATGAGAAATCCCTACTAAGAAGGATATATGATAACTTCCCTTTCAAATCCTAGCTATCAAATTCAACCCACTTAGAAGGTATTTTTAGTGTTTCAATATAAAATCTTGTTAAGAAACAAGGATAAAATGAGTAACAAAACCTTGGTGGGAAACATTAGCATGAAGTGAGGGATGTTTCCTTTGAAGGGAATTCTTCGATTTAAAAAAACTTCATTCTCATACCAAATATTTGGGTACAAATATTCTACTCCAAATGTTCCGCAGTGTTTGTAGGTTAGAGACAATAAGAAAAATGAGGACATGTTTCAAGGACACTAGCGACGAGAAGCCATCTTTTATTGATGGTATGTTTAAAATTTCTTAATATAAATGGGGAATATTTTAGATACTAAAATTTAAAATTATAAGAAATTAATATTCATAAAAATTCATGAATCAAATATAGATATAATACAACAAAATTCATTAATTCTAGTGTAGCAACAATGAAAATTTCATTGATTTCATTCCAAAAATATAATAACAAAAGGGCCAAAGTCTATAAAGCGTCCAATAATAGGCATAACAATAAGATAAAACTATAACCAGACCTCCTACAGTTGTGCATCATTTGGATTATCCATATCAAAATTGGTCTTTAACTCTAAAACACTCTCAATATCAAATTGTGACTCATCTAATGAGGCCCCAACCAATCCCTCCTACAAATCCTTAGCAAACATATTTTGGATCAACATCCCAATGTGCAATTAATTTGTTGATCTTAAAGTCGTGAAGCATTATTTCTGGTAACTAACTTCTCTGCTCATTTAGAGATAAGCTATTCCTTTTGACAAAGTGAATGAAGTATGTGGACTAATTCCTTTTTTCAATAGAGGAACTGGTAACCTATGGGAATAGGCGAATGGTGATCATCTTTAACTTTGTTGCATCTTTTCCATGTCATGTACACCATCCAATAGGGCCTTTTTGAGCAAAGATATCCCTATTTATCTATGTTCACATGAGAGTCGAACAAATTAATATTTAATTGCTTCCATAATTCATTATCAATGTGCATAAAATATAAAATTAAAAAACTTAAAATAGTAATACATCAAAACACCCAAAGGCTACAAACAAGTTTGAACTACAAATGTCAAAATGATAGTCACAAAAACATAGCGATAGAAAGTAATGAGGTTGCCTCTAATCAGCATCTCCCAACACTGCATCAAAATAGGAGTTTGACTCTAAGTCATTGCCACACTGAGGGGCTGCCTCATCTAATGGAACTCCAACCAATCCTTCTCGTGTCTCCTCCTCATCAATTTGGGTGGTGTCCTTTGGATCAACATCCCACCGTAAAGCTGGAGTTTGTTGATACTTTGAAGTCTAACGATCCTGGAGTCACAAAGCACTCTACACGACCACCAACTTCTATGCATGTCTAGAGGTCAATCTATTCCTCTTGATAGAGTGAATGAAATTGTATATGGACCAATTCCTCTCTACCGTAGAGGAACTAACAAGTTGTGAAAGGAGGTGAATAGCGAGCACCCTCAACTCTGGTGTATCCTTGTCATGCCATGTCCACCATCCAGTAGGAACAATTTGAGCTAATGTAGTTCTATCTATCTTTGCCTTTGGTTTGTTGAATGTTGCATCGTGAACATTAGTAAAGGAAGGCCATTGTGTGCAAAGTAAACTCGAATCCTCAATTATATATGCCTTTCAAAGGACCTTCTTTCACCTCTTCATCATCACAAGGAGGCAACCTACCAACTTTTGGTGCATACCATGGGATTTAGAGCAAAGGCTTCCATATGAAGTGGGGTGTTCATAGTGTTCCACCGCCGCATCACAATGGGCTTAATGTGTTGCTCTTATAATCCGAAATCAAGATTCTTGCTACAAATTGCTTGCTTCAATTTTCCAAGCATATTGTCGAATGTCTCATAAATCTCTCCAAGATTAGGAGAGTTTGCATCAGCATAGCTAATGACATCCACAATAGATGAAATGAAAGAGCAAATATATCTACAAACAAAAATTTGAAAAAAGACAGGGTAGAAAATTAAAATAATTTATTTTTAATAAAATCAACAATCAAGTTATAAATTTATTAATAAAATCAGCAAGTTATTAATAATCAACAATTTTATACCTCATAGTGACCACTAATCATCATTAAGAATTTTTTGTTTAATGTTTTTTCCTTCCGCAGTGTTTGTAGTAGACCATCTACTCCACTTTGAATTAACCATCGTCAGTTGTAGAGCCTCCTGCACCTCAAGCATCCTCTCTAACAAATAAAATAACTGACATACCTTGTCTCCATAGGTTTGAGGAATTCCATCTTTGAGAATGTCATAAAGAGAGCAAGTGAGGTGTGATGGTTGCAAATAAACATTTGAATATCTCTAGCTTCTATCACCACCTGCTACACCCAATCTATCTTCCCTATGTCTTTCAATGTGTTGTTCAATGCATGAACACAACATGGGGTTCAAAAGATGTGCTTGTAAGCACCCTCCACCATCATGCAAACTAATTTGCACACACATGCCGAATCAATGACCACTTGTACAACATTTGAGGCCCCAACCTCCTTTATGGCATCTCTCAAAATATGAAATTAGAATTTTGCATTCTTGCACTTCCCAAAACAATCAATAGCTCTTAGAAAATAAGCTAGCTGAACATGTGACTATGCTGATGTCTAATATCAGTCCACCCATCCATGACAATAGAGCAGCCCGTCCTAATCCAACTCTATCTCATGTCCTCCATCACCGAACTCACCTTGGAATATTCTTTGTCAAGGAGTGTAGAGCATAGTTTATGTTCAAGGGAGGTGAATGAGGGAACAACATAAGCTACGTCTTTGAACATTTTCTTGGAGTAAGGAGAACATGCTATATGGAATGGGATGGCATAGGCATAGAACAATTTGGAAATGGAAGACTCTCCCACATCTCATGCATGCACATTGAACAAATCTATAATTGTACTTGGTTGCTCACTAGTAATAGTCTTCCTCTTCCCTCTTGTGGAAACATCACCACTATCACTACCAACTAGAAAGGGCATATGCATAGATGATTGTGCGGATTGTGTTGGCATTGGCAACCCCCTAGACCTTGATTCCACCTCCATATGCAATCTATGACATTCTACCCTCTCATCCTCCTTTATTTGTTCACAAACATCCACCCCTAGTCTTTTATAACCCAATAGATGACAATACACTCTTGTGTAGCTCCCTCTAAATTCAGTTTCATAAATGTGATAGAACCATACTCTAGTACCCTTGTATTTTTCTTTTTATCTTTGTCTATGTCTGTTACAAATTGAAGAGATTTTTTGGAAATTATGGGGCCTTTTGCATAAGTTTTTAAAATTTCAAAAAGACAATCAAGTGGATTTTGTGGTTGTCCCCCTTCACTCATACCACTCCCACACCTTGATGAACCCCCAAGTTGGCTTACATTTTTTTTTCCATCTCATCATGCCCACTACTTTCACCACTGCTGATCATGTTGTTTTGTTTTGTGAAACAATATGCAAGTGGAATTTGGAAACTAAAAATAGAAAAAAAAAGCATCCTTTAAACTTTGAAAAAAAAATGAAAAGAAAAAAAAACAAATGGAAGATAAGTTACATGCATCTTCACTTCTCTTGCTAGTTGCTACCTCACTCCTCACTAATGGTGCTAACCAATGCTGATTTTTTCAACTGCTCCATCAAACCCTACTAGCTTGTCTTTCTAACTTGGCTGCAAATTTTTTTTCATGTAAAAGTGAACAAGTGTTTCATATGGAGTCCTTTTATTATGTTAGGGTTAGGGCTTAGAAGGGTGTAGAGGCCCACAAATTAGATATAAAATTATTTATTATTGCTGTTTTTTTTTAACTCACCCATCCCCACGCCATCCCCTTCCTGTCCCTACATATCAAAAATGCTTCTGCATTTTTTTATTTGATTGGGGATGGCTAGGAAACGGCCCCAAGCCATCCTTGCATCCCCAAAATGTCCCCGATGCAGGTATAATGAAAAAATCCCAGGGACGTGTCCTCGTGGAACATAGCTATTTATATTAGCCTTTGATTTTTTAACTGTTGGACTTTGAAGATCTACAAATGAAATCCATTGCCCCCAAAGTCTAGATGCATCCTCACTATTAAAAATTTTTGAAAGGGCTTTCATAAACACACCATTCATTTCATCATTATCAAAAAAAGGAACTCTTTGAGTCATTGGTGCCTACCACTTGAGTTTCAAAGCATATACTTCTTTGTGAAGGGGATTGCTCATTGTGTTACCTCCATGTCACAATAGTTCTAATGCATTGCACACAAAATTATAATTCAAGGTCTTAGTTATGAATTGCTTGCTTCATTTAGCCTAACATGCTGTCCAAAGTATCATGTTTCTCCAAGAATAGGAGAGTTTGTATTAGTATATATCATAGCAGCAAAAAAAATTGGGGAAAAAATCAACAAACCAAAAGTAGAAGTAAAAAAAACAAGATTTAAACAAGAACAATCAATTTTTTTTTTAAATATTTAAAAATGTAGAGAAAGAACGAAAAACTTGTTTTTTAAAGTTAAGGCATTTCAATAACATAGAGTCATTGAGATATAGAGAGCAAATAAAATTGATATTTTAGCCCATGAATTGTAGAATATAGATTTTTGTTGTTTATGTTCATATTGCTAATTAAATTGCATTGCACAATGCATACATGATAGCTCATAAATAATAACTAGATGTTGACAACTTTCAAATTTTCAATTACAATCTAGTTTGTACAAAGTCAACTTACAAACTAAGTACGAAGTTTCAAAAAATTGGATGTAGCCAATTACTCTTGCTATTACAAAGAGAGCTACACTGAAGGGTTGCAAGTCCTAATGATGAAGCTCCTGGGTTAGAGTCTCTCCTAAGTTGTTCAACTACATCACTATCATAGTTGCACTCCTTAAGAAGAGCATAATCATCATCATCGAAGACATCATCAATGCAATCCACTTAAACTTTGGATCAATTTCATCGAGGTCAATTGGCTGGTCATCCTCAACAATACTTGGTTTTGTCCATATAGAAATTAATCATGGCAATTAAAAGTGAAAAAATATAATGAATAAAATTATAACTATGATTGCAAGTATATTAAAAGTCTAACCTTGAGCTTTCTTTAGCTTTAGGTAGAGGTTGTGGTGAACAAACATGAAGTCAATTATCAATTATTGTGTTAGACAGCTGTTCTTCTTGGAATGTATGTGTTCAAAAATAATCCAAGTATGCTTGCACACGGATGAACTATATGGCTAGCTCAAAATGCATCTCGCCATCCATCTAAGATTTTTGGCATCTTGGTCAAAAAAATCTCACCATTGTGCTGAAAAACACATTATTTCAAGATGATATTATGTAAGAATATCTTAAAAGCTGAACACATTTAATGTACATGTTCACAATATAGACAGACTATCCAAATTTTATAGTCTACCTATTTTGAAGGTCTTCCTACTTTACATGATAGCCATACTTGAGAAAAAAGGCCTTGCTTGCTTGTGCATTGGCAACTCTATCATAATATTTACAAATCTTTATGGTAGTGTTGTGACTTTTCATTGACATCACCCCACATTGCAAATGGGGACCCTTCGCTTGATTTCGCTTTTGGTTTACTTTACGCCGCAACTGCTTATCACCAGTCTTTTGCAATGAGGAGTTTGAGTTTTGAACGGTCACCCGAGTCAGTTGGAGAAATTGAGCCTAGAACACTGTATAGATGTCGCCATTGCGCTTAGAAGGCCTGGGAGACGAAGATCGACTGTCGTTTCAGTCAAATCCGACACCTCCTAGTTTTTAGGGTTTTCACCCCATGCCCCCTATTTTTTAGGACCTACTTTTTTGGCACTTTTGGGCAATTCTGGGATCCCTATTTTTAGGGTCTATTTTTGGAAAGTTGCTATTTTTGGAAAATTTCTATTTTTAGAAAGTTTCTATATTTGGAAAGGTCACGAGTTTCAAAAATCCACTCAGAAGTTCGAAAAGATCAACGAAACTCTCAGAAAATCGATTCGAATTTTTTTTGAAATTTTGGTAAAATTCTAGAAAATCACATAAAAAGTTCAAAAAAATCTGGAAAATTCGCTCAAAAATGGTGAAAAATCTGGTAAAAATCACAGAAAATCTTTCGAAAATCACAAAAAATGGTGGAAAATTCGAAAAATAAGTCCAGAAACAATGAAAATCCTGAAGAAACTCATGAGAAATCTGAGATAATGACTGAACATTCATAGAAAATCTGGAAATTCGTGAAGAATCTGAAGCATTCATGGCAATTTGATCATGGTGAAGGCAGTTAATGACTGAGAATTCATGGTGAATAATGGCTAAACATTGAAGGAAGTCAATGATGAAGGCTTCAGCC
>VDFB02140744.1:0-21807 GCA_007258455.2 Sequoia sempervirens | reverse complement strand
GTCCACTATGAACAGGGTTTTCCATCCTCAACTGAGGAAACATGTGTTGGTGTTCTTCAATGACATTCTAGTTTACAGCAGATCATGGGAAGAACACATGGTTCACCTAGATGAGGTTTTGAGCATACTTGACAGGGAGTCCTTGTACACCAAGGAGTCCAAGTGTGCATTGGGCATGGCCGAGCTTTTGTATTTGGGTCACATTATCAGTAGTGAGGGAGTTAGCATGGATCCAGAGAAGGTTCGAGCTATCATTGATTGGCCTACACCTGAGACATTGACACAGCTCAGGGGATTTGTAGGATTATGTTCCTTCTATCGTCGGTTCGTTAGTGGATTCTCGCGGCATGCTGCGCCACTAACTGATTTGACTAAGAAGGGTGCATTTGCGTGGACACCATTGGCACAGGCGTGCTTTGAGAAGTTCAAACTTCTCATGACTTCATGTCCAGTGTTGGCTTTGCCGGATTTTACCAAACCCTTTGAGTTACATTGTGATGCCAGCGGTGAGGGAATTGGTGCAGTCATTATGCAGGATCGTCACCCTATAGCTTTCGAGAGCAGGAAGCTGAGAGGTCCTGAGAGGAGCTTTAGCATCTATGATAAGGAGATGTTGGCCATCATGCATGCCATGGCTAAATTCAGGCAATACTTGATTGGTAGTAAATTTTGTGTTAAAACCGATCATAATAGTCTGAAACATTTCCTTGGACAACGAGATTTAAATGAAAGACAACAAAAAATGGGTTAGCAAACTTCAGTCCTATGATTTTGACATCTCCTATGTCAAGGGTACTCAGAATGTAGTTGCTGATGCATTATCTCGCCGTCCTCACTTGAGCTCCATTACACAGATTTCAGAAGACTGGAGACATATGATTGTAGCTGAGTATGCTAAGAACCCGTGGGCTTCTAGCATAGTGGATGGAACAGTACAGGATGCCAGATACTCACTTGTAGATGATCTTATCATTTACAAAGGGAGGATATTTCTAGTTCCAGATTCAGAGATGAGGAACCAAGTTTTGAGATCATTTCATGATGCACCTATGGCAGGACATCCCGGGTACTTTAAGACCTATAGGCAGGTACGGGAAAGATTCTCTTGGAAGGGTCTCAAATCCTTTGTTCTCCAGTATGTCAGGGAATGCCTTGTTTGTCAGCAGAACAAGCAAGAACACACATACCCTGCAGGATTACTTCAGCCGCTTCCTATCCCTGAGAGGAAGTGGGAATGCTTGTCTATGGATTTCATTACGGGCTTGCCGAAAGCTCAAGGGAAAGACAACATTTTTGTGGTGGTAGATCGATTGACGAAATATGCTCATTTCTTCTCAATCACTACTACGCACACAGCTACTCAGGTGGCAGATTTGTTCTTTCGTGAGGTATTCAGGTTGCATGGTTTGCCACGGAGTATAGTCAGTGACAGGGATAGCAGGTTTATGAGTAACTTCTGGCAAGAGTTATTCAAGCTATGCGGAACAGAACTCACTCCGAGTACTAGCTACCACCCCCAGACAGATGGGCAAACTGAGATAGTCAACAAATGGGTGGAGGGATACTTACGAAATTACAGTTCAGGGCAGCAGAAGGCGTGGGTGAGATGGTTATACCTTTGTGAGTATTGCTACAATACCACTCATCACATGAGCATTCAGATGACCCCTTATCGAGCCTTATATGGATATGATGCTCCGAGCTTTCTAGACTTGTTACTGAGTGACAGTAGAGTACCTAGTGCTGGTGATCTATTGCAGGAGAACCAAGATATTATAAGAGCACTCAGAGAGAATATACAGAAAGCTCAGAATCAGCAAAAGCAATATGCTGATCAGAGGCGAGTGGAGCGATCTTTCGAGATCGATGATTTGGTGTATTTGATGCTCCAGCCTTATAGGCAGTCCACCCTTCGTAAGAAGGGCGCAGAGAAACTTAAGCCTCGTTACTATGGACCATTTAGAGTTGTCAGACGGGTCGGTGAAGTGGCTTATGAGTTAGATCTTCCGATGGATAGCAAGGTTCACAATGTGTTCCATGTTTCACGCCTCAAAAAGGCATTGGGACCATATGTGATTCCTTCTGTTGTTTTACCACCCCTGGATGATGAGGGGAAGTTGATATTGGTTCCTGAGGCCATTCTAGATTCTAGAGAGCGTCATCTTCGAAGAAGGGTTATCAGGGAATACTTGGTGAAGTGGAAGGATCTACCAGCCGAGGATGCGACTTGGGAGGGTGACAGTGTTTTACAACATCCAGCTTGAGCTCTGTTTTGCGGACGCGCTGTAATTCCGGAGGGCTTGACCGTGATAACCCCACCTAGCCGCCACCACGTGCAGGTTAGCCCTTTCTTGGACCCTGGGCTAACCTGGGATTGGTTAGAGGGTCGGTACCTTCCGAGAGTTCAATGGGATTTCATCGAGATCGTGGATAGGCTCATTGCAGGCCTTGGCAGTACATGAGTTTCTTTGCTTCTGACGGCATTGAATTCTGTTGAGAATTGAGGGAGATAGGCTTACTTAAGTGATTTAAGTTAATTTTTAACTTAAAGTCTTTTTATAAAGTCAAATTGACTTTATAATCCTTATTTCACTTAAATTAAGTCTAAAGTGAATATTTTAATGTTATATCTTTATTCACTTAAAGGAGGCGCCAAAAATCAAAAGGGAAACTATAGAAAGTGATTTAAGTTTAGTTTCATAAATTTAAATGAGCTAAAGCCCTAAAATGTACGGCCTTCTTAGGGTTTCTCCTCTTTTGCTTTATAAGGGATTTGGGCAATGAGAAACTCATCTTTTGAATATTTCAACTTTGCCTTGGAGGTTTTTTCCCTTGCTTTCAGCCTGTGACCAGGTTTGCAGCAAATCCACCATTGGAGAACGAAATCTCTTCAGTGTGAGCACTTGTGAAGTTGTGAAAGATCAGCTGAATTAGTGCAGATTGAGAGAGCTTCATTTCAGAAGTTCTGCAGTGCTTCAACAGATTTTTTGTAGTGTTCTTCATCAAAAACAGAGGGTTTATTAGTTGCTGTTCTTCCTTCACCATGGCAGACTTCATGGCTGTTTGGGCACACCTTCAGAGATGGTTTTTGGTGCTTTTTGTTTGAAAGGGCGTGGCACTTGCAAGGAAGTTTTTTTTTGGCTTTTTGGAGAAACGTCTTCTTTTGGAGGATCTCTCTTCATGAACTTGGGCGCCCTACCTATGTTACTCTCTGGCTTCAGTTTCAGAATAAACTTTGAAGTCTGTAACTCTCTACTCCAGTTTTTGTCAGTTCTTCACCATGCTGGTCGGATTTCTTATTTAAAAAATCTGGAGGCTTTCGGGTATGTTTGTATGTTTTAAATCCATTGTTGATGATAATAAACACCTTCTACAATTCCAGTTTGATTAAATTTGCTCAAGTTTTCATTTTGTGAGCTTTTATATGATGCGCCCCTTCTCTTCTGTCTACAAAATTTCTCTAAAAAACTAAAAAACACAAATAGACTTAAAAAAAAGACAGGGGTTTGAGCAGTGAGCTAGCAAGGCTCATCACAGTGGTATCAGAGCTCTGATCCTGCCAGCTTGTGGGATTTGAAAAAATTTATGAAGTCACACCAGGAGGGTTTTGACAAGTTCTACTCTCGTGGAGGCCCTAGAAATCAAAGAGGTGATCATAATCCTTTTCCACCATTTCCATTTGATGAACAGGAGGAGGAAATAGACTGTGATAATATGGCTAACAGGGAAGGAGAAAGTTCTCATATGAACAAAGAGGATAGAGAAGCTAGAGATGTGCTAAGAGGTATGGTTGCAGGTCAAGAACAAGTAGCAAATATTCTCCAGCAACTCAGCACAAATGTAGAGAACTTAACACTTCAGAGAGGCCAGCATCCAGGGCATGATCATGAGGGCAGTATCCATGGCGCAGCCCATAGACCTATTGTTCCAGCTCGCACTTTTGAGAGAGCAACATGTCCTACCTTCACCAGAAATGATGCAGAGGGTGAGGAAGAAGTTGAACAGGGTGGTGAGGTTAACTATGCGGATGACATCATGGTTATGCATGATGAATGGGATGCATTGCCACCTAGAGTTAAGGAGCACCTTAACTTTGATAGATTCGTGAGCCAGAGGAGAGAACATAACAGAAGCAGGAATGACAGGAGACCTTGGTACAAGCACAATGATCTTAGACAGGCTACCAATAAACTCACCTTGGCAAACTATGATGGTAGTGGTAGAGTTACAGCACGTGCTTGGATCAGCAAGTTAGATACATTCTTGACTCTACGACCCATGCCCGAGGAAGATGCTATTCGATTTGCAGCACTTCACCTTGATGGCGTAGCTCATGATTGGTGGATTCATGGCATGGCTACTCTTCACCATGATCAGATTACTTCATACCAGGAGTTCACAGATAGACTGGTAGAGAGGTTTGACAAACGTGATCCCGAGCTATTTTTCAGAGACCTAGCACAGCTGAAACAGCTAGGTAGTTTGGAGTCATATATTGGGGAGTTTCAGAGATTGTCAGTTATGGTTACAGGCATTTCTGAGAGGAGGCTGATCATACTCTTCATTGAAGGACTTTTCGAGCCTATGAAAGGATGGATCAAGGCATTTGATCCCCCTACATTACAGGAAACCATGAGGAAAGCTCGCAGCATGGAGCTCACTACTCCTCGAAAGCAATTTGGCACCAAACCTTCTACTTCTTACAATGAACATAAATCTGATCCGAAAAAAGCTGATAATGCTGATCATAAGAAGAAATATACAGCACCTTTGGATCGAGAAACCATGAATGATCTTCGTAGGAGGAGACTTTGTTTTTACTGCAAGGGCCCTTATGACCAAAATCATGATTGCCCCCTCAAACCTAAAGGGAAAAACAGGAACATGGAGTGGTTTTATGAGGGAGAAGAAGTGACTGATTTTTCTGATCAGCAAGCTCCAATTTATGATACAGATGGAGAAGAATCAGAAGATGAGGCTGAAATTGTAGTAGAAACTGAGTTAAAGGAGGCTCATTTATCCAGCATGCAGAGAGAGGGATCTTTTAGACTCTGTGGGGTCTTGGCTGGTCAAAGAGTCATATCTCTTTTAGATACAGGTGCAACTCACAATTTTATTGACTCACGTTTGGTGGAGAAAAGAGGAATTCAAACTCAGCAGTTTGAAGGCATTCGAGTCAAGGTTGCTGATGGATATACTCTCACTTGCGAGAGGATGGTTCCAGACTTGCCTTTGAAACTCAATAACTATGAGTTTAAGGCAGATTTTTATGTTGTGAACATGGGAGGAACTGATATAGTTCTCGGTATGAAGTGGCTTCATGCTATAGGAGAGTTCACACTTAATTTGAACGACATGGAGATGAAATTCAAAGTTGATGGCACGAAACATGTTCTAAAAGCCATCAAGGACAGCAATGTGAAAGAAATTTCACTCAAAAGAATGGAACGTTTGGTTCGTCATGACATGGTAGATTGGGTAGCTGAATGCAAGTTAATGCCTTCACATTTGGATCAGCCAGTTTCTTCTTACCATCCAGATGTACAAAAACTCAGAACCAAACATACCAAGGTTTTCAGTGCAATCCCACCAGGTAGACCTCCTGATAGAGGTATTGAGCATATCATAGAGTTGGATGAGGGCACAAAACCTATCATGATCACTCCTTATCGGCACCCCAAACGCTTGAAAGATGAAATTGAGAAGACCATCAAAGAACTTTTGGCTATGGGGCACATTAGGCCGAGTAAGTCACCCTTTGCTTCATCAGTTGTTTTGGTGAAGAAAAAGGATGGTACACTCAGAATGTGTATTGATTATAGAATGCTTAACAGGAGAACTATAAAGAACAGATATCCTATTCCGCGGATTGATGAGTTGATAGATGAGCTTCATGGAGCTTGCTACTTCTCAAAGATTGATTTAAGGACAGGTTATCATCAGATCAGAGTTCGAGAGGACATAGAGAAAACCGCATTTAGATGTCACTGTGGACATTTTGATTTCTTGGTTATGCCCTTCGGTTTAACCAATGCTCCAGCCACATTTCAGTCCACTATGAACAGGGTTTTCCATCCTCAATTGAGGAAACATGTGTTGGTGTTCTTCGATGACATCCTAGTCTACAGCAGATCTTGGGAAGAACACATGGTTCACCTGGATGAGGTTTTGAGCATACTTGATAGGGAGTCCTTGTACGCCAAGGAGTCCAAGTGTGCGTTGGGCATGGCTGAGCTTTTGTATTTGGGTCACATTATCAGCAGTGAGGGAGTTAGCATGGATCCAGAGAAGGTTCGAGCTATCATTGATTGGCCTACACCTGAGACATTGACACAGCTCAGGGGATTTGTAGGATTATGTGCCTTCTATCGTCGGTTCGTTAGTGGATTCTCGCGGCATGCTGCGCCACTAACTGATTTGACTAAGAAGGGTGCATTTGCGTGGACACCATTGGCACAGGCGTGCTTTGAGAAGTTCAAACTTCTCATGACTTCATGTCCAGTGTTGGCTTTGCCGGATTTTACCAAACCCTTTGAGTTACATTGTGATGCCAGCGGTGAGGGAATTGGTGCAGTCATTATGCAGGATCGTCACCCTATAGCTTTCGAGAGCAGGAAGCTGAGAGGTCCTGAGAGGAGCTTTAGCATCTATGATAAGGAGATGTTGGCCATCATGCATGCCATGGCTAAATTCAGGCAATACTTGATTGGTAGTAAATTTTGTGTTAAAACCGATCATAATAGTCTGAAACATTTCCTTGGACAGCGAGATTTAAATGAAAGACAACAAAAATGGGTTAGCAAACTTCAGTCCTATGATTTTGACATCTCCTATGTCAAGGGTACTCAGAATGTAGTTGCTGATGCATTATCTCGCCGTCCTCACTTGAGCTCCATTACACAGATTTCAGAAGACTGGAGACATATGATTGTAGCTGAGTATGCTAAGAACCCGTGGGCTTCTAGCATAGTGGATGGAACAGTACAGGATGCCAGATACTCACTTGTAGATGATCTTATCATTTACAAAGGGAGGATATTTCTAGTTCCAGATTCAGAGATGAGGAACCAAGTTTTGAGATCATTTCATGATGCACCTATGGCAGGACATCCCGGGTACTTTAAGACCTATAGGCAGGTACGGGAAAGATTCTCTTGGAAGGGTCTCAAATCCTTTGTTCTCCAGTATGTCAGGGAATGCCTTGTTTGTCAGCAGAACAAGCAAGAACACACATACCCTGCAGGATTACTTCAGCCGCTTCCTATCCCTGAGAGGAAGTGGGAATGCTTGTCTATGGACTTCATTACGGGCTTGCCGAAAGCTCAAGGGAAAGACAGCATTTTTGTGGTGGTAGATCGATTGACGAAGTATGCTCATTTCTTCTCAATCACTACTACGCACACAGCTACTCAGGTGGCAGATTTGTTCTTTCGTGAGGTATTCAGGTTGCATGGTTTGCCACGGAGTATAGTCAGTGACAGGGATAGCAGGTTTATGAGTAACTTCTGGCAAGAGTTATTCAAGCTATGCGGAACAGAACTCACTCCGAGTACTAGCTACCACCCCCAGACAGATGGGCAGACTGAGATAGTCAACAAATGGGTGGAGGGATACTTACGGAATTACAGTTCAGGGCAGCAGAAGGCGTGGGTGAGATGGTTATACCTTTGTGAGTATTGCTACAATACCACTCATCACATGAGCATTCAGATGACCCCTTACCGAGCCTTATATGGATATGATGCTCCGAGCTTTCTAGACTTGTTACTGAGTGACAGTAGAGTACCTAGTGCTGGTGATCTATTGCAGGAGAACCAAGATATTATGAGAGCACTCAGAGAGAATATACAGAAAGCTCAGAATCAGCAAAAGCAATATGCTGATCAGAGGCGAGTGGAGCGATCTTTCGAGATCGATGATTTGGTGTATTTGATGCTCCAGCCTTATAGGCAGTCCACCCTTCGTAAGAAGGGCGCAGAGAAACTTAAGCCTCGTTACTATGGACCATTTAGAGTTGTCAGACGGGTCGGTGAAGTGGCTTATGAGTTAGATCTTCCGATGGATAGCAAGGTTCACAATGTGTTCCATGTTTCACGCCTCAAAAAGGCATTGGGACCACATGTGATTCCTTCTGTTGTTTTACCACCCCTGGATGATGAGGGGAAGTTGATATTGGTTCCTGAGGCCATTCTGGATTCTAGAGAGCGTCATCTTCGAAGAAGGGTTATCAGGGAATACTTGGTGAAGTGGAAGGATCTACCAGCCGAGGATGCGACTTGGGAGGGTGACAGTGTTTTACAACATCCAGCTTTGAGTTTGCTTGCAGACAAGCAAATTCGGGGAGGGCGGACTGTGATGTCCCCACTCTAGTCAGTCACCTGATGCAGTGTGTTAGCCCTTTTCTTGGACCCTTGTGGGCTAACTGGATTGGTTAGAGGGTCAGTGGTACCTTCTGGAGAGTTCAGTCGATTTCATTTTCTGAGATCGTGGATAGGCTCATTGCAGGCCTTGGCAGTACAGGAGTTTCTTTGCTTCTGACGGCATTGAATTCTGTTGAGAATTGAGGGAGATAGGCTTACTTAAGTGATTTAAGTTAATTTTTAACTTAAAGTCTTTTTATAAAGTCAAATTGACTTTATAATCCTTATTTCACTTAAATTAAGTCTAAAGTGAATATTTTAATGTTATATCTTTATTCACTTAAAGGAGGCGCCAAAAATCAAAAGGGAAACTATAGAAAGTGATTTAAGTTTAGTTTCATAAATTTAAATGAGCTAAAGCCCTAAAATGTACGGCCTTCTTAGGGTTTCTCCTCTTTTGCTTTATAAGGGATTTGGGCAATGAGAAACTCATCTTTTTGAATATTTCAACTTTGCCTTGGAGGTTTTTTCCCTTGCTTTCAGCCTGTGACCAGGTTTGCAGCAAATCCACCATTGGAGAACGAAATCTCTTCAGTGTGAGCACTTGTGAAGTTGTGAAAGATCAGCTGAATTAGTGCAGATTGAGAGAGCTTCATTTCAGAAGTTCTGCAGTGCTTCAACAGATTTTTTGTAGTGTTCTTCATCAAAAACAGAGGGTTTATTAGTTGCTGTTCTTCCTTCACCATGGCAGACTTCATGGCTGTTTGGGCACACCTTCAGAGATGGTTTTTGGTGCTTTTTGTTTGAAAGGGCGTGGCACTTGCAAGGAAGTTTATTTTGGCTTTTTGGAGAAACGTCTTCTTTTGGAGGATCTCTCTTCATGAACTTGGGCGCCCTACCTATGTTACTCTCTGGCTTCAGTTTCAGAATAAACTTTGAAGTCTGTAACTCTCTACTCCAGTTTTTGTCAGTTCTTCACCATGCTGGTCGGATTTCTTATTTAAAAAATCTGGAGGCTTTCGGGTATGTTTGTATGTTTTAAATCCATTGTTGATGATAATAAACACCTTCTACAATTCCAGTTTGATTAAATTTGCTCAAGTTTTCATTTTGTGAGCTTTTATATGATGCGCCCCTTCTCTTCTGTCTACAAAATTTCTCTAAAAAACTAAAAAACACAAATAGACTTAAAAAAAAGACAGGGGTTTGAGCAGTGAGCTAGCAAGGCTCATCACAGATACTCTATCAAATTTTATCCAAAATTCGATAATTGGGATTGGAAACGAAAACCCAAGTGAAAATAAAGTATAAATACTTGGGGTATGAGCATCAAGCTGGTTTAACCAATACTCTTCCTGAAATTGGCGACACTCAATTAGGGCACATAAATCTTGACAAGTTTTGGGAAAGGGTGAACAAACAAGACAGAGCTCCAATTACTCAAAGATTGGTTGAGAGCAGTCTACTTGAAGCAGCCGCCTTCCCTACAGTTGTGCAATGCCCAGACTTTGTCCTTCAATGTATCAACCATTATGACCCTCAAACTAGGGAAATAAGGACAGAGGATAATAATTTGTTAATCATCCTCAATAGAGCAACTATTAGTGGTTGTTTTAGGCTACCTAAAAGAGAAGTTTTCGCAGACTTCAATTTCACATTGTCACAAGGCTGTTTCAAAGAAAGGAAAGGATACTACAAAAATGTCATTGCTGAGTGATTTGCAGTTCCAAAGAAAGGGAAATCCCAGTTGCCCAAAAATTTGCATAGGTCAAATTTCAGGGATGAAATTTTCTAACATCATTGTATTGTTGCATAGATTGAGAGGTAATGTTAAAGCTCATGAATTTGAAGAATGGATATTTTTCTTCGTGCAAATTATTTGTGTTGGTTAATAGTATTTGGATTGGGTAACTCTTATCAGTGACAAGTTACATGATGCAATAGCTAGCTTTGCTATTAATAAATCCTTCTATATGTCCTTGTATCTTTTTTGTGCTTTGGCATGCACTAGGCCATGGCCAGGACTTAACCCTATTGAAGAATTTGATGATCAAATTCAAAGCTACAATTATTACCTTGACTTACAACTGAAGAAGAGCTATCGTAAATTCAGAAGAGCGAATGATGTATTCACCATGAGGCTAGTCAGGGAACTACAAGGTGGTTTAGGACGAAGGATTTCTTCTGAGGCCATCCAACTTATAAATAGGTATGGTAGCCATTTTATCCAATTTCAGAGGTTCACTTATATTAGAATAGGTGAGTATGATGGACTACCTCACAAGTTGCCTAAGTATGCAAAGGATAGGTTCAATATCATTGAAGTTTGCAGGCCAATTGCAAAATTGAACAAGAGATGTGTTGAGAGAAAAAAGGTTGGTATCCCATTCATAATTGGCCTTGGGTATTATCAATGCAAGTCTCAATCAAATGCCCTAAACATGGAGAGGGATATTGTGAAGTTTACCATTTCCACCTTATGATATGAGATTTCCATTTGATAGCAAAAACATTGTGAAAGACAATCTACATCTGACTCTTGAATTCTATCACATTCCTGTTGATGTGTTTTTCGTGACCGCACCAACGCAGAATAAAGTTGCCAACGGCTTCCCTATTCTCTCTTGATCAAAGTATTCCGCATGCTAAGATTGCAAGAAAGTTCATGCTGCTCAACTCCAAGGTTCCTTTAATAGCTCAGTTTGGCTCTGATGTGATTTGTCATTTCAAGGGGACTTCTGAATTGTTCGGCTAAGTGGAGAAAGGATTCAAATGCTCGAAAGATTTATCTATGAAGTGCGTGTTCCTATTCTAACCGTGAAAGTACTAATTGAAAAGGGTGTAGGGCCTAAGAAGTTTTGTTCCCATTCTAAATGCGTGATATGTGGAGCTTCACTTCAATAGACTTCAACCGGATTTCACCTAGCCTCCGGCTTTGACAGCCTCGAAAATCGCAATCTTCAAGGGAAATAGCAAAAGATGTTCAAATTATGACTTAACATGCATACACCATCACAACGACGCATATAAGCACATAAATCACAACTGAAGTTAAACTCAAGGTAATGTCCAGTTGACCACACAAGGCGAACTTATCATCAACAAGCCGCTAGTGGTATGGAATAAAGCGAAGCTATCTTAGTAAAACACCACACACCAAAGTAAGCTACTTTGCATGAACTAAGCTACTTGGATACGAAAGGAAGAAGAAACCTTGCTAGCATTTCATGACAAGACGAATTCCATCATCAATGAAAAGATCTATTATCATAAAATGTGTTACACAACAATTTCCTCAAAAGTTTTCAAAGGGAAAACTTTCTTTCTTCTCCAAACTACACTATCAATCTACTTCTAAGCTACTCTAAGCTGTCCCTCTACTCTAATTCTACCCTAATCCTCTCTACTGTCTACTTTCTAATGAATTACAAATGAGGGGGACTCCCCCTTTTATAGCTAGCCAAGTCCCAAAAGACGGCTAGGGTTACAATCAATAGAGTGGCCAGAATCGTGCCACCTCAGCCCTAAATAATATTGCCCTAAAACCGCCACAGAGGAGAGTGGGGTAATAAATGCGCCATAATGTCCACCATCATCCTTCTAGAAGATTCCATTTGTAGACATGTTCACACTGTTCTCGATTCTTCTTTCTTGGCGTTGTCCTTTGATTTCTTCCACTTGAGGGTCTTCATCTTCGTCACTTTGAGTTATACTAAGTCCCAACACTTAGTCATTTTCTTGCAACTTTTTCTCCTTCGAGATTGAAACTCATCTTCCTCGTGCTTCCACTTCCAGACATCGCACTAAGTCATCATCGTTTGGCCTCGACGTTCCTCCTGCAAAACAAGCAAGGAGAAGGGGATCAGATCATTTAATAATATAAATTCAACTTACTCACCTGATTCTAGCACTTTGATCTTCAAGGGCTCATCGTTTTCACTAGCCAACTTTTGCCTTCTTCATGATTCCTCATGCCTTAGCCAAATTTTGATCCATCTTCTTCAAAGGCGTATCATCCCTTTGACAGTATCAACTTCAACTGCATCTTCAAGAAATTCATTTCACCTGCTGGAGCTCTGACAACCTTGATTTTATCCACCTCTGGCTCAAGGAAACTATCTTCACGAAGGATTTTCACCTTGAAAACACATTTTCTTCACATTTGCCTTAGAAAATTTTCACGTCTCCCTTAGGAAATTCATCAACCTGGCGCCCCATCAAAAATCTTCACCTCAGAATCCTCGGAAAGTTGTGGAAGACCTTAAAATCCACTCCTCATCGATAAACTTCGATACCCAGAAGAAAATTTCCTCCAGAACACGTCAAATCTATGGGTACCCAACGAACGGGTTCACTTAATTTTCTGGAATTTTGAACCTTAGAAAATATTTCCCTGTGAAATTTAAATCCGTTCTTCGATCTTCTCTGAGAATTTTGCTTTGACTTGGAATTTTTTTTTTTATCAATCTTGTGGAGCTGGCATTTACTGACTTCATCTCTGGCAACTCTGCTTACACTTCAGGAAAATTCCACCACCTCCGAGCTCTGGGCGTATTTTCTAAGGAAGAAAATACTCCATGCCTTAGAAAATTTTTAAATCATCTTGAAAAACTTTGAAAATTTTGCCCTGGAAAATTTTACTAGTTTGCCAGTGGGAAAATCATCAACTCCGTTGAGAAAAAAAAATTTATTCACGCCTGGCACATTTTATTTCCCACTCCACACTTGCAAGGTAATTTATTTGAAGTCCCAATGCCTAGGCAAATTCTCCAACATTTAGAAAATATTTCATTTTCAACTGAGGCGCCTAGCACTTGAAGAGGTGATTAAAAAAAATCACGCCTTAGCACATATCCCTTCACCACGCCCTAGAAAATATTCCTAACACTCTCCACTTTAGGCGCATAACACTTGATTAAAAAAAAAAACGCCTAGCACACCACCCTTTACCACGCCTAGGAGTACCTTCACTTACTTGTTACCTTACTTACCACTCTTATTTACCTTTTACACTTCAATGTGGGCGCATTTGAGCATGTCAAGAGGATGAAACTTTCTCCAACGCCTTATGTGACTTTTCAACTTCCATTTTTGTCCTCACTTGAGCTGGCTTGGGCGCATTTCTATGTGGATGAAGGATAACAATGTTTGACTTTGTTGACTCTTTCCTACCTTGAGCGCATTTTTGATGTGGAGGAGGACAAAACATTTCAAACGCCTTGGAGTGACCCTTCATCTCCCACGTTTTGTCTTCACATGCCCTCTTTTGGGCGCATTTTGCCTATAGTGGAGGATGGAAACATTTGACTTGTTTGACCAGCTTCTAACTTAGGCGCATTTGCTACTTGATGGAGGATAAAAACGCCTTTGACTCCTCCTGTGAATCTTTGACCTCCCTCTTGAGATGGGCGCATTTAGCCATATGTGAAGGACGAGTTTTGTTGACCTCTTGACCAGCTTGTTGTTGGGCGCATTTTGAAGGGGGTGGAGGATAAACCTTGACACTTAGAAATTTTCCATGCTATCAACATCCCTTGGGCGCATTTTGGCATAGCAACAGGATGAAAATCACTGACCTGTTTGACTTTCTCAAGATGGGCACATTTGAGGCCTCTAGGAGGATGAACTTCATACTTAGAAATTTTTTGAATGCTGCTGGCTTGCATGTGGGCGCATTTTCCATGTGATGAAGGATGAAAACATTTTCTTGACTTCCAGCCTGATGAGGGCGCATTTAGCTATGTGTGCAGGATGAAATGCTTTGACTTTCTTTGACCACTTGTGCCTTGGGCGCATTTTGCCCCTGGAGAAGGACGAGCTTGACTCTTAGAAAATTTTCATGCCTCCTCACCACGGGCGATTTTACTAGGTGGCAGTTGATGAGCATCTTGACTTAGCTTATTTTTCTCGCCTCACCTCTTCTCATGCCCCTCGCTATTTATAGTGTAAGCCCTCTAATCTTTGCATTTCAAGCTCCGGAACGATTCTGAAATTTTGCTCATCGTGATCCTCAGAATGCCCTCGCTGCTTCCGTTGACACCGCTATCTCCGGAGCAGTTCCGCCCGGTCCTTTAGCATCGTTAAGGTGGTTTACTATAAATAGTAACCCCCATGTTTCGATAGCTCCATTGTTCGGATCGAGTTGAAATTTTAATGAGGCGCCTCACCACGCGGACTCCATCGGGCCGACACCGACGCATGCAACCGAATAGCCGGCTTTAGCATGTTTCACCTACCTTATCATTATAAATAAAAGTGCTCCGCTTGACCTCGGAAATTTTACCGCCAGATAGCCTGTTGAACGATCCCGCTGGTTTACATCGATTTGAAGATTTTGACTTTTGATGCCTATTTTAGGGGTTCGGTTGAAACCCTAACTTGGGAACGATGCGTATCAAAAGATCTCCTGCCACCCTCAAGCTTTCATGCAGATTGCGACCGCCTCGTGAATTCTGAATCACTGAGGGCCACGACACACCTCGCTAAAAAATAGCAAGTTCCTATCAGGGAGAATCCTCGCCAGATGTTACACCATCGCGAAGCTCTCGGAAAACCCATCAGGAATCACCCGACATGCAAAAGAAACCCCGACATGCAAACCCTAAAAATAGCCTCGGAAGGCTGAATCCTGAAAGTGGTCATCTCGACTTGCATGTTATACCATCGCGAAGGTCTCGAAAAACCCAGAAGGAATATCCAGACATGCAAAGAAAACCTCTGCATCTGGACCCTGAAATTTGTGCGGGAAGCCGGACTGCTAAAAATAGTAAGTTATCTGTTTTCGCTCAAATTTAGCATGCAAGCAATCTGATATACTCTGAATGCAGTGTGACTGTCGGAATCTTAAAAATGCTGACAAACTGCATGTAATTTCACACTTACTAAAAATAGTAAGTATCTCCGAATCTGATGAAAATTTGCTGAGAGCTGCTGGAAGCACACTGACAACAATGTTAAGCTTGGTTTTCAATTTATTCACTTTACTCAACCCTGAACTGACCAAAAGACACAAAACCCTAATTCCAGACCTGGCCAAATTTCATGTTAAAGCTCACAGACGAGAACGTCCCCGAAAAGACAGACAGAACGAGAGAGAGACAACAGCAAAAACAAACCAACACCAAACCAAAAGCAAAGCCAAAATTAGGGGGTCCCCATTTGCAATGGGGCGATGTGTGAAAAACATCACAACAATTCCATATATTGAGGAGTATTGGGCCGACTATTTTGATGATTATGAGGTCAGGAAAAGAAGTTGGATGAGGATGACTCTGAGGCGGATTGTTACTTTCAAATTAGGCTGGGATATTGAAGGTATAGAAGATGACGAAACTAACTTGGTGAATCCAATTTACACTAGTCATATACAGATATAGCCTATGGTACTGAATGATTGGAGTCTCAGAGAACCCAAAGAACTTGAAAGTAGAACTGTTGCAGTCCTAAAAAGGAATCAAATTTGGTTAGCAAAGAAGAAAAGTGAAGCTTATAAAGCTCAACCTAAAGGGAGAAAAAGGACGACAAAACAAGTCAACCCTAGCCAAGTAGGGAGCTCTTCATCAACAGTAGTATCATCTCCCACACAACACACAACACACAACGGCACTGGGCCATAGTGAAGATGGAGAAGAATCTCCAGAGAAGAGAGGGAATCCCCAAAAGACATGTGGTGATGGTCCTCCAAAGGATAGTGGGATGGAAGATCAAATAGAGAAAGAGAAGGAGAAAGAAAATGAACACGAACAAGAAATTGAGATAAAGGAAGTTGATACCCCTAAAGATCAATCAAACCCATCTCAAAATGTGACTAAGAAGAGTACACAGAAAGGTAAGTCTCCCAATTCCTTTCCTTTTAATTTACAAAATGTAACAAAGACTCCTCCCTTGAAAAGAGCTCTTCAATTTTCAACACCAGTTTCTTCCCAAGCCATTGGTACTGCTTCTTCTCCCTCATGGTTAGAGAATACATTGGCCAGGAAGAGAAAAATAGTACTTGTTAGTTTGCCAAATGATAACATCGTAGGGAAATTATTGCAAAGGTCTACTAAATATAAGAAGTTGAAGACTACTTCAAGATTGATGGAAGATAGCAGCTCAAGGCATTTGTTCATAGAGATTGCACATCCATTTGCACAAAGAACCTAGTCAGGCTACTGTAGCTGACTATAACATGACAAAGGTGGATTTCAGACCTCCAAGTAGCGATGGAGATGTTCATAACTTCCAAGTGACTGCTACAAGGTTAGTGGAGAGAACAGAAAAGGATAAGCAAGATAAGGATGAGTTGAAAAAAGCAGTAGAGTTACTCTCTAATTGCCTAAAGTCACCAATGGACCCCTCTCCCCAACCTATCAGCCAAGCAAGTTCCTCTTTTGATCCCAATTTTGCAGCTGGAAAAGAGATGGTTAGTAAAGGACAAAGGGGTAGTTACTATGGCCGAATCACTCAAGAATGGGTGATAGATTTGAAAGCCAAAGGTCACCCTTTGATTGAGAAGTTGAAGAAGGTCCATGATGAACTAACACTAGTAAAGAATGCTATCAAAATTGAGGTAGCGAATTGTAAGCAAGAAGGTCTCTCTGGCTATAGGCTAATAAAGACCTGGGTGAGATTTTAGATATGGGATTAGATAAGGCTGCGAAAGAAAAGATTACTTCGTCTGCAAAAGATCCAAGACCCATAATGTGGAGGAAAAGTATCAAGTGGAAAGTTTCTTTCCTAAAATAAAATATCCAAGAGCAAAACAAATTATTAAAAGAGTGCAACCGCATTAATACTGATCTTATCAAAGAGTTCTTGGACTTTGGTTGCCAACTTAAGAAAAGTGATAATGATGGTGTAGCCACAGTAGATGAATTGAAAGAAGGATTTCTGAAGATGGTGGACACTTTATCTGGCGAACAAGCTTTTAATAAGTAGAATATGAAGAAATTGCCTAGGATTGACTCTACATTGTCTTGGTATGAGAGTTTTCTAGCCAATCTTACCACTAAGATTGACACCATCCATAGCAACAAAGCTCTCTGGAAGCTCAAAACTAAAAATGTTACAATTCCTCAACACATTGAGATTTCGGCTGTCACATAGGCGCTTAAGAACTACAAAGCACATGCGACATCTAGTTAGCAGCACCCAACAATGGATGAAGTCCCTATGGACCCACCTAATCAGCCATCTCAATAGTAGCCGTGTTTTATTTGAATGTTTAATTTTATAAAAGCTTTAATGTAGTAAACTTTATTTTGCAATTCTTTTAAAGAATCAATTTTCAAGACTTGTGGGCTGTTACACTTTGGAATACTTTAAATATGTAATTAAAGGCCATTTGAAGGGTCCGAATTTTTGATCCTTGTTACACTGTGATGTAAGAGTGAGACTCGATCAAAGAAGGATCGATTGGCTTTTCCTTGTTCCTTAAGGATTTCTATTGTCTATGAGCATTTGAAATTTGAATATGATGCTTAGTATTTATCTTTAAGTCTATGAGCTTGGGTAGATGCTGGAATATTATTTTCCTGTGTGAATGTGATATTTCATCTCCTTCTGGGTTGAAGAAAAATTTAAATCTGAATAGTTAGTTATCTATCATTGGTATTTCAATCTTTGTATTGAAGTGTTGGTGGTAGTTGTTTCCAAACCTAATAACCTGTGTGTTCAAATTGATAATTTAAAAATTTACTTCTTAGTTTTACTCGCATTTTGTATCATGGCTATGAGCAGATGTTAGTTCACCTTTACTAGTTTCTGGTTAAAAGTATACCCAACTCTTAAATTGTAAAAAATCAAAAATCTATCATACAAGGGAGGTGTACCTTAATCAAAATTCAAAGGGAAGTTAATCAATACTTACCCAACTGTTTGTTGCTTATTTGTCTTCAAGTCTAGGCAAAATAGAGTCATTGTATTCATTAATTTAAAGAAGACAAATATGTTAACTAATAGATTTTTGGTGACTCTGTTGAGGAAGGAAAAAAAGATAATATAGTTGCCTTACACATTCACTATCAGTGTTCTTTCATGAGCAATTATGTTTCTACCACATAATGACGTCTTTCTTGTACTTCAACCGAATCTTAAATGGGTACAAGCCAAATAGGAAGATATTATTTCACAACTGAATACCTTAGCTTGGAGAGTTAGCATAAGTGCAGAAGAATATCACAGAGTAAATCAAGCGCTGGAAGAAGAACTTGGTGAAGAAATTAGAACGCTTAGACCGGGACAACAATTGCAAATCATTGACAGGATTGTTGTTTTACCTAAACCTCACATCAGAAGAGATTGAGGATTAAATAATTAACTCTTCTTGAATATCAATCTATAACTACACTGGATTCAAGGAGGTATACAAGAAGTGCATGTGGCAGAGGTGTTAGGGATTCAATTTTTGAAGCGCTGCAAGAAGTTAATTTTTCTAGTTCATTACTCTTTACAAGAAGAATTAAATCTAGAACCAGACCCCCTTCTCCACCTCAGGACATAAATTGTTCCCCCACTTTCCAAGCACTTACTCCACACGATACTATAGTCCCTCTAACTGTTAATTTTACTCAAAACATGGCACATCAACCTCTTGTACCATGGGGAGCAGCCATAGGGCGTTTGGCTCTTGGGGTTCAATTGCATGACCTACCCAAAGGTTCTAGGAAGAATCTTCCAAAATTTCGAGGTGATGGAAAGCTTGCTACGGATGCCTTCTTTGCTACATGTGGGGTCCTAGGGGAGCAACTCGAAGATGTGGTCGTTGTAAATTTTAAAGATCAGATTTAATGCACAGAAAATTAATTCAAAATCAGACAATAACACAACAGAGACCCTGGGAAAACCCTCCTCTTGAGGGAGAAAAACCCAGCAACAAAGATCTCTCTTATATATATAAATAGTTGCAACAAATCTCTTTACAATGAGGCCAATTACAAGGCCAATATTCAGCACCTACACTAGATGCAATGACAGATAATAATCTGTACTTCCTTGATATCTAATTCTGCCCTTGAATAAATTCGCAACCTGCTCTTGAAGAAATTTGCACTTGAATGAAGTAATGAATCGAACTTGCTTGATGATCAAATGAAGGGGAAATGACCTTGTATAAATACACATTGATAGAGAGGTCGCACCTCTTCAAGAGATAGGTCGGCCAAGATAATTACAAATAATAAATGCTAATTTCAAGGAAGGTCGGCCATCAATAAATCTTCCTCATGAATAATCGCGCCAATATATAAGAGATTTGTCTGTTCACAAAAATCGTGTATAATAATTAAATAGGCCATGCCTATCATTTAATTATTATCTCCATGTAATCTGGCTAGAAGGATTCGCCTGAAGCTGCAATCATCATTAACACTCCCTCTCAGCTAGGGAGAGAACTTCCAGCTACACAAGACTTATCACCTCAACGCGATGTCTACCACATTGGCTACAACCAAATGTGAAAAGAAGAATATCACCTCAACGTGATATTAGATATCGCCTCAACACGATATCAACCATAATGGCTACAACCATACTATGGTGTGTACAAGTGTTCATCACTTGCGTGATGTTGTCACCTCAACATGACACTAACAAGTACAAGATGTGTCATGGAGTCACACACATGACATCCACCATGACTCAGGCTCAGAGGGTGGAAACAAGGGCTTTCACCTCAAATCTCAAAGAGAAATGCATTAAACAAGGGATTTCACCTCGAACTTCTCTCTCAAAGAATAACTCATTAAACAAGGCTCACTGATACTGAGACTCTTACTCAGTCAAGGTTGGATTCTCCACCATACCAAGCTTTTCTCGAAAGTACACAAACTTTATCCTGGCGAGAGGCTTGGTGAGAATATCTGTCGTTTTCTCATCAGTGCTGATGTACCTCAACTGTACAGCCTTCCTCAATACCATATCCCTAATGTAGTGGTACTTGATCTCAACATGCTTGGTTCTGTCATGGAACACAGGATTGACAGAAAGCTTCTCACAACTTTGATTATCACAATGAATGATAGTAGGCTCCATTGAATTTCCAAACAATCCTGCAAGGAGCTTACAAAGCCATACTGCTTCTCGAGTTGCCATACAAGCTGCAATGTACTCTGCCTCTACTGTACTCAATGCTACAAATGACTGCTTCCTGCTGCACCAGGAAATCATAGCGGAACCCAAACTGAAGCAGCAACCAAAGGTGCTCTTCCGATCTGTGACACAACCTGCCCAATCAGAATCATTAAAACCATGTAACTCCAAGTTTGCATCTGAAGAATACCTCAACCCATATCCAACTGTGCCACGTAAGTATCTCAGGATATGTTTAGCTGCAACAAGATGTATCTGTCTCGGATCACACATAAACTGGCTAAGTGCACTTACTGCATAACAAATGTTAGGTCTAGTGTTAACTAGATACATCAAAGATCCAATAAATTGTCTGTACAATGTAGGATCCACCAAGTCTGAATTAGTTGCAGCCTCCTTCAACTTATGTAGGTTGGTCTCCATAGGTGTAGACATGGATTTGCAATCCATCGTGCCAAATCTCTTAAGTATATCAATGGTGTACTTCCATTGACTTAAAATCATCTCGTATGGTTTCTGCCAGACTTCTAAGCCAAGGAAGTAATGCATGAGCCCAAGGTCCATCTCAAATTCAAAAGTCAATTCCTTCTTACACTCAAGAATCAAGTGATCTTCTCCAGTAAGGATCAAATCATCAACATATAAAACCAAAATTAATGCATCACCATTGATTACCTTGAAGTAGAGATTCGAATCAGCATCATTCTTTAAGAAACCCAAGCTTGATAGGTAACGATCAATCCTTTCGTACCAAGCACGAGGAGCCTGCTTAAGACCATACAAGGCCTTCTTCAGCTTCCAAACATGTGACTCCTTTCCATGAACCTCAAATTCATCAGGTTGCTCTATATAAACTTCAAACTCTACGTAATACTAACTCTACGTAATACTGAATGTTTGCCTATGGAATGGGATTCAAACTCTACATACTACTAGCAAACTTGTAATAAACAGAACATAGGATAAAACAGTAAACTGAAAGATATCATAGTAAAATGCCAGAAACTTTATTCATTCTCAGGAATATCATGTACAAAGGGTATCACAATGCTTACAGTATAATCATCGGCAACAAAACTCATTCCTTCTTCATAACTCATGACTATCTCCCGACTATCCCAACCGACTACATATAACGCTCGGCGGTGGTTAGACAACCAACCGACACGACGCTTCATAACAACATTACATTAACATTGATCTAAACATATTTTCCCGAAAGTACATGACATGACATTATTATTCTATACTAACTATTGTTTTATTTGACAATTGGCCGACTACGACTACGGCTGACTACGACCACGGCCGACTACAACCACGGCCGACTACGACTACGGTCGACTACGACCACGGCCGACTACGAAGTAAAGATATA